>CM021103.1:320118433-320153760 GCA_007115665.2 Sequoiadendron giganteum
GGGTTTAAGGGTTGAGTGTTGAGGGTTGAGGGATTAAGAGGGTATAGGGGTTGAGGGATTAGGGTTTGAGGGTTTAGGGTTTAGGGCTTCTCCCCCTCTCCCCCTCTCTCCCTCCCTCTCTATCTACCACTCTCCCCCTCTCTCCCTCCCACTCTCCCCTTCTCCCACTCTCCCCTTCTCCCACTCCCCCCACTCTCTCCCACTCTATCTTTCTCCCACTCTCACCCTCTCTCCCTCTCTCTCTATCTCCCACTCTCTCCCACTCTCTCGGTCTCCCACTCTTTGCTTCTCCCCTTCTCCCACTCTCCCCCTCTCTCCCTCCCTCTCTATCTCCCACTCTCCCCTCTCTCTCTCCTCTCTTTCTCCCACTCTCCCCTCTCTCCCTCTATCTTTCTCCTCTCCCTCTCTCCCTCTCTCCTCCCTCTCTATCTCCCCTCTCACTTCTCTCGTTCTCTCCCACTCTCTCTTTCTCCCCTCTCCCCCCTCTCCCCCTCTCTCCTCCCTCTCATCTCCCTCTCCCCCTCCTCACCCTCCTCTCTCTTTCCTCCTTCCCCTTCTCCCTCCCCCCCTCTTTATCTCCCACTCTCCCTCTCTCTCCCTCCCACTCTCTCTTTCTCCCACTCTCAGAAATATACTAAGAAAATGAAATTTCACATAACGCGGGCGCATTTTTTACTCCACTAAAATGATAAAAAACTCTATATACCCGTGATTTCAAGGTCCACAGTCTGCATATTCCCCTGGTTCTGCACGCGCTCCGATAAAAAGTAGCTTTTTGATGATGTTGTGAAGTGTGCAAGCATGTTTTTCACATTCCATTACCTTTTCCATGATCTTTTTACCACCTTTTCATGAAATAGCAGAGTTTCCACATTGAAAGACATATAATATCAATTGAAGTTTGAATTCCATTGAAAAATGATATACAATTGAAGTGTGGAAGGGAACAAGCTATTGAACAAGTCAAATTGTTGTGGAGTTTGAAGAAAGACGAAGCTAAGGCTACATAATTGGGTTGAACTCCTCCATTTGAAAGTTTGGTTTTTAAGGTATGTGAAGTCTTTACACATTTTATTTCATTCTATTATGGCTTGCTTTCATTTTTGTTTGTCATTATAACCTTAGGTTGTCAATGCACATTTTAAATTACCATTATATACACAATTATATACACTTGCCAATTACCATTTTAATCTTGATGTAGAGCATCTACTGGGATCCACAAATCATCAAGGGTACTTCTGAACCTAACTTAAATTGAAGAAGATCAACAAACAATCTCAATCATCTTTTCATCAAAACATTAGAACTTGGTTTCAACTCTTTTTCAGACTCAAAAAAATAGATTAACCATCATAAAATTTATTGTAACATAGCATAAAGCTAATTAGAAACAAAGAATCATTCACAAAAATTCATCCTTTAAGACAACTCCAAGCCTCTTCCATTCCTCCGAAGGGTCCAAACACCTTCCAATACCGCTGCACAAACTGATGCAGTACAAAGGAAGAAATCAACACCTTTCTTAACAGACTTATTCAACTATATTTTCGTTCACAAAACATTTGATTCGTATACTCAAATTAGCATTAAGAGTTCCCAATTCGTTAAGGACCTTCAAAACACGTTAAAAATATTTAAAATAACTGATTACAATCAACTAGGTTCATCAAAACATCAACCAATGATTATGTCATTCACAAGTTGTCTTAAATCTTCCATAATGGCACCATTGTTTACAAACACAAACTATAATTCTTAAGGCACAACCAAACCATTATTTGCTTAATAAATCTTTTTTTGAGTTAGTACAACAAAAATGAAACCTTTCAGAAGTCTTCCCTTACACACAAACTTAGTTCCTTTGTTCACTGTCCACATTACTAGTAGCAAAGCATTTGCAAACTGTCACATGTATCTCCCAAACCATGCCCACACTTCAAACTGTGATACTCATTTTTGATGCAGAGTTAGAGGACCCAAAACCATTGAAGATGTCAAATTTCCTTCAAGAGGCATATAAGAAGATTAAAAAGGCATAATGGACCAATCCCAACACTCCTCCAAGCTGGACAACAAAGAAAAACATTATTTCCCATATTTCACCCTTGGAATCTAGTTATTGTGCAAAATCGGTTTTGGGCTCTTAACTCCAAAACTTTCCAAAACACCAGGAAAATAAAAGAATGATTGTAGGATCCAATTCAGAGTTGCAAGACATACCTTAACCCATCACATGACTCCTTTGGGAAAACTTTAAGAAAAATGACCTTTTCACTATTTTAGGTCTCTAAGTAGGCCAATTTTACAAAGGAACTAACCTTAGATCTTCACACCAGACTTCCAAACCCAAAAAAATCTTTAATTAGGTCTCAAAACAAGATAATTTCTAGTTCTTAGGACCTTACCCGCTCAACTAGGCTTCCAATAAAAAAACCCCCATTTTTCAATGCAAAGAGGGAGGGTTTATAGAAACTCCTATACCCGGGCCTTCCCATACCATTCAAAAGCATCAAACATCTTTGAAATACCCTGCACAAGGTCAAAAGTTCATTACATAGACCACTCCTTCAACACTTTTTCAAAATCACTCCTTGGTTCCTCAAATTCTCATGGAAAAGTGCTTGTTTGAGCTAAGAACCCCATCGTATTGTCATTAGTTTCATTCCAAGGAATGTTCAACAATAAAAGACCCTACTCTAACAATGTACATTCCATCCCACAGAGAAACAAGTCATAACAGTAGGTGGGATGGTTATTCCATAATGAAATCCTACTAAAACCCTTGACTGGCTTGAAATGAGTAGTTTCAGAAGTCAATAGCTCTCTTCAAACGTAATGTTAAGCCCTCAGAACTGATGCGTTAGAGAGTTAAGACATGTTCCTAAAATATTATATTAGTTTTCTATCAAGGGGAGGTTGTATAGATGCGTACAAGTGCACAAAAGTGCAAAAAAACCAGGGAACTTCTACAAAAGAGCATTTTTTTTTATCAAAAAAATGGATTTCAAAATGAACAAAAATCCTCCCTTCAAGCCAATGGAGGTTGTTTAAACATTTTTAAATGAAAACCAACTCCCCCCAATTCCTATAACTAACAAACAACCACCTTTTAAAGCTCATATAACCGGTACATGGAAAATGTCTTTAATGACCCTCTTACAACATGAAGATACCCAAAATTGAATCAAATTTCAAAATGGAAGCATAGATTGTCAAGGTGATCCTACACCACAAACTTATCAAACACTGACAATGCCATTACACTCATTAGTTTTCAGAATCACCATCATGGTTATTCACTTTTAGTTATGAATGTGCTCTGGCTAGCTTAGTGCTTCCATTATTTGTACACATTTGTCTACATGCTAGGTTAACTTTTGTACATGATGATTGTAAGTATTATTTAAATGAAGCCTTCAATAACATATATTTTTCAATGAACTTGAATGGATACATTTCTCACGAATTAATATTCGTCTCATTACCATGGTACAGATAAAATTATCCGCCATGCCGAAGAAAAAGACAAAGAGGAAACTAACAGACAAAGAGAAGGAAACCTTGAAAGAAAAGGAGAGAGTTTGGGTGGTAGCATATTGTGAAAATAAGAAATTGGAAATGATTGATGAAAACAACCCAATTGTAGAGGAACCTCAACCATAAAAAAGAGAACGGGAATTGGCAGCACAATAGGCATGAATGCGAAAGCATTGTCGTAAGACAGATTTAGATACCATAGTTGGAGACACACCCTCTACTACAAGTGAATATGAAGGGACACCATTAAGAACAAGCAAATATTGAGGGACACCATCTAGCACAAGTGAATATGGACATACACCATCTATTGCAAGTGAATATGGAGGGACACCATGTACCGCAATATTGTTGGACACCATCCAACACATCTCAAGTTGAGAGTACATCATCACTCAGAATTGACGAAGAAGGTATGCCATCATCGCCATTTGAACCTCAAGGTATGTCTTCTTCTCCACCCTCAATTGAAGGTACGCAATCTAGCCCACCTCAATTAAATATTGATGAAATTCCTAATGTTGAGATGTATGTACCTAGGAGAACACCACCTAGAATTTTACGTAGAAAGCCAAAGTATTTGATTAATATTGATGATGAGATTTTGCAGCACATGGAAGGTAAGATTTCAAGAAACACTTGTAGAAGATATGCTGATAAGATTTGGGAACGATTCTTTGAAAGGATAAATGAGACTGCAAGATGTCAACTATTTGTTGAAATGATGCGGGGTGTAAAGTATAGGAACATCATGAGGACTTTTGGGTTGAGAACATCGAATGCATCAAGTGAAGACACTATTGTGAAGAATCTAATGGATGCTTATGAGAGTGTGGGTAAGACCTCATGCTCAAAGGATAGTAATGTCACCTGATGTGTCATTACATCGACTTTGGTAAGCTATCAAACAAAGAGAGCCCGTCTAATTAAAAAGACTAGTGAACAAACAGGAATTAGTAGAAATTTTTTATCAAGAGCCATTCAAAGGTGAGAAAGAATTGAGGATAATGATACAAATGAATTATGGGCATTCTTGGGGAGACTGTCACGAAAAGATAAAGAAGTTGTCCAAGCCTTGAGAACACTAATTGAAGAGTATTGGAAGAATAACACAAGGCCGTCTCCGAATCAAAGGGATGTGGTAAGAAGGAGAATCGGTAGTCAGAATTGTGAGCCACATCCAAAGTATTTTTTGGATATGACTCAAACCCAATTTTTTTGGAAATTTGAAAATGATTATCCTCAAATTAGTATTTCTCAAAGATTTTTTGAAATGCTTAAACCTTTTTATGTCAAGATAAATCACACACGCACTACTTGTTGTTGTAGACTACATATTGAGTTTTCTAACCATTATGATGTTTATCGTTCTATATGTTTAGATTTGCATACTAACTATGTTTTGTAGGATTGTGGCATAGAAGCCCCACCAAAATCTTCAAGAGAGTTCTTATCAAATTTTTTATGTGAAATAGAGGATGGCCAGATATTCTATAGGACAACATGCTTGGATGGTTCATGTGAGCATTGCGGTGGCTTCCAACGTATGCCAGTATGTCAACATATGGAAAGCGTAGATGAGGTGGGACAAAAACTAGTAGAGTTCGAGAAGTATAAAACAATGGAATATGCTACAAAAGATGGGTTTCAAGCAAAAAGGTGTGATTTGGTTATTGAGAAGATTCCAGTGTACCAATTTATGACCACATTTCATGATAGTATACTGTCTGAGTATGCAATGCATACCCATAGAGCCTGATGGTTGGACACACAGTTCAAGCTATGCAAGGACACCTTTCTAGTTGGAAGCATAGTATCCATGGTTGAATTTGTTGACTTTGTAGAGAACTACACTCTACAGCCACAACATGAGGTGCAGTCACAATATTACAACTCTACACAAGTTTCGATATTTGTGCACATAACATTCATTCATGCATTTGATAGTACAGATGAGCAAAGGAAGGTATTGAGGGAATACCACTTTTACATTAGTGATGATTGCACACATTCTCTAGAGTTGGTGAAAGGTTGCTTCCAGATGTTCTAGAGTGGTTTGGCTCAGAGGGGTATAGAATACGATCAGCATATAATATGGTCTGATAACTGTGCAGCACAGTTCAAGAACTCGCGCATGTTCTACTGGTTGTGCAGGATGCATGTTATTATAGGTGTTCAACATATGTGGAACTTTTGTGAGGTCAGACATGGAAAGGGGGAGCATGATGCTGCAAGAGCATGCATGAAAAGAGCATTAGCACGAGAAGAGTTAAAGTATAAAGACAACGCAAAGTTGACAGATGCAAAATCAATTGTCGAGTGGTGTAATGCTTTGATGGGTCTAGGTAATGAAGGTACCGTGACACTTAGAAAATTCTCGTCTGATCCTACAGAAAGGTGTTGGGCCCCTCTAGAAAAACCTCTCTAGGTTTTGGCTATCTTGGAGTGGTTTTCTCGTGGCGACAGATTTTCACTTGATGGAAAAAGTGTCAAATTCAAGCTGTGCAAAGTTGCAAAGTGGTGCAACTTTCGCTCTGCAACTCATGTGACTAAGCGAACTATTCCAACACATCCGAATAGGTATTTTTACACTAGGCATGGTCCTCTTTCACAGCGAAACAGGTGGAATCACTCCGAGCTATGTTCCACTAGATCGATCCCTTAAGGGTCCAAAGTGCAAAATGGCTGCAAACTTCAGCATGCTATTACTCAGGTACCGTGATGCTTAAAAACTTCTCATCTAATCCTATAGGATTGTGTTGATCCTGTCTACAAAAACCTCTCTCGGTTTTGGCTATCTCGGAGTGGTTTTCCAGTGGTGGCGGATTTTCACTTGATGGAAAAAGCTTCAAATGCAAGCAGTGCAAAGTTGCAAAGTGGTGCAACTTTCGTTCTGCAACTTGTGTCACCAAGCGGACTATTCCAACACGTCCAAATAGGTATGTTTATGCTAGGCATGGTCCTCTTTTGCATTGAAACATGTGGAATGGCTCCAAGCTATGTTCCAACGGATCGATCCCTTAGGTTGGAGGAGTCTAAAGTTGCAAATTTGTAAGTTGCTTAAAGCAAAAAGTTTGAAATGATATTGAATGGACCACTTAGCACTCATTGCATCTAGGTGATTATCATAGAGGTGAGGCACTAGGCCTTCCCAGGAGGTCACCCATTCCAGTATACTCCAGCTCAAGCGTTTAACCACAAAGTTTTTTCCCCAAGGTTAAGCCCACTTAGCTTGCAACCCCATTTGCAAAACCTTCAGCAAGTGTTGTGCCTTATGAAACATTCATTATAGAGCCCCTTTATCTCATCAATTGATAAGTAGGAGGTATTTTCTACAATGTGTCAAATTGTGATATTGCTATTAGGATTCCATTGAGTAGTCATTTGTAGTATTAGATATAGCTCTAGCTTCTACAGTATTGCACATGATTGTAGACATTTTCAAAGATATAGATGACATAAATAGTTCACATTACTCAAGAAGGATGAAAATCTTAAAGACATTTGTAGAAATCAGGACAAGTAACCTTCTTGTGAACTTAGGGTTGCAATATTTGATCTACAACATGTTCCACCATTTCTTCAGTAGGATCAAGAACACACATAATGAAGGTGTGTTTGTAGCCATGAAAGATTATGGTTCGAACTATCCAGAAGAGTGATGTTTTATCTCGATCAACCATATCTATACCATGGTTTGTTTGGAAACAAGGATGGGTTCTCTCTTCATCGGATATACATTATTCCTCGATGTGTTCACACCAGTGTTACAAGACTAGGACTCGCCTCAGACTTGACAAGCCATTTTTTGACTTGGACTTGGGCTCGGAGCCCAGACTCGACAAATAGAAAAACCTAAGAAATTCAAAGATTTTTAAGGATTTAAAACTTGTTTCATGCACCCTTTAATAAATAAACCTTAAAGACATAATAGCATCATCAAATAGAAATTACTATGATCCCATACACAAACATACATCAATCACATAAGTATAAGCACAAATTTTAGCTGAAGGAAATGACACATTTAGATATATAAATATTGTGATATTGCTATCAGGGTTCAATTGTGTAGTTTTACAAGTCAAACTCATTGACCCATGATTCATTAGTAGTGGTTCACAAGAACCCATCTCTCATGATAATGAATGGTTCATAAGGAGGAAGATAAATATTCATACATTTCTTCTATCACAATTGAGATAAGTGCTTGGTTTCATGAAGGTCATGAGACAACCATTAATGGGGAGTGGATACATGAAGAACTGATGGAGAATGATAATGGCTTCAGACCTACTATAAAGGATTTTTTTTTTGTTTCAATGATGCAAGAGGTTTTTGGTTTCACTACCAAAATGAGCCTATGAAGAATGCATGTGAAACTCCTTTTGACCTTGAGGGTGTTCTTACTCCATCTCAAGGATCATGCATTGAGGATGACATAGATCAATGCTAGGGCTAACCAATTAATAATTATACACGTGAATAAGTCAAACATGTACATGTCAATAAGGGAAGTACAAGTACTCAAAAACATGTAAGCCTCAAAAAGTATACACATGAATACATAGTATACACAAATTAAAACAAAGTATATGCATGAATACAAGGTATATGCATGAAAACATGTAAGCCACAAAGTATACACTCGAATGCACATAAGTCACAAAGTATACATGTAAGTTGTAAAGTATACACTTGAATACACGTAACTCATATCTATTGAACCATCAATTTAGAATGCAAATATGGATAGGCATCGATAAAAGATATTTGTATTAACCAAATAGCCATGTAGGCATACATCAATATATGTCGATATAAGTATGAAATATATGTACAAAATAGCCATATAGGCTTACGAGAATGCCATCTAGGCATACAATGTCAAATATGTCCAATAAAGAATATGTACAAAATTGCCATGCAGGCATACAACAAAGGACTCTGGAATCAAAAGTCATTGCTCTCCATGCCCTGGAAATAAAATATTTCCTTTTCCTTTTCACTTGGATGGCAATAGGTCTATCACTCATTTTTGCTGTGCTCGTGGAGTGCTCCTGCTACTCCTCCTAGGGTTTAGTTCATGGTGAAGTTTTAACTATTACAATAAGAAGTAAAGACATGAATATATAGAAATTACATTATAAAAAATGATATATATGACAAAATAATCACTTACAGCCATCTCACGATCTCTCTCCATGAGGGAAATATTCTCACACCCATGCTCAGGCGTGCTCAAGCCCTGTATAAATCATACAAATAGAAATTAAACTACGTGAATCAATAATGGTTTGATTTTTCACTAACTAACATCTATAACAACAAATATAAATTGAAATTTACTAATTTTCCTCATACCTCTTTTGTTAGAGCCATCAAGGATTGTATAGCAGATTTCACACCAATATCCATTGCCCTCGTCACATTTAGAGGTGTATCGTCTCGCAACAACTGAAAATAAAACAACAAATTATTCAATGTAATCAATGATGCACATGTATAAACTACACAAATCTATTAAGTACTTGATTCATTAGTTAAACTCTTTATGCTATTACCTGCGTGAAGGTTTGAGTAAATTACCATTCACTACCACTGGGAAGTGTTCCATCAAAACCTCCAATATTAGTCTGTTCAACATCCAAAATTACATATTAAATTACCATTCATAAAACAATGCCATTAACATGCAATAAATTTATAGTTGTTTACTAGTTACATACCCTAGCGATAGGTGTACTGCAGAAATAGGTTGGTGGGGGGCCGGTGTATCCAGTCTCAACACTGTGACCCTGCAATTTTATTGAAATCATAAAACATTTTTAGTTAATCTTGCATTTCAAAATCAAAATTTAATGAATTAAATTCAATGAACACATGCACTAACTTTTACTTGACTATTAATGCCATATGCCTCATGCAAAATGTCAGCTGCCCTCTCCATCTCCATAGCTGCATACGGATCCTACGTACCAGTCTCCTGAGGGTCGGTGGGGTCATGTGAACAAGTAGCCCTGCAAGATTGACACACATGTGTTTGAAGGCCACCACTCGAAGACTCCCTTGGATGGCGCTGTAGAATAGGGCTAGTATGATGGATGACACTCTGGGTCAAAGTGCTAATTGCCTGCAATGTCTCTACATCAGCACTTTCCTTCATGATGGAAGGCATAACAATGTGCTCATGAGGTGGCCTAGTGAGAGCTCATCTACCTTGCCTCATAGGATCTGGCTGTGCACCAGGTCTATCCTGAGCTGACCCCCCACCTCTCCCATGGAAATCCCTCATATCAAAATAATTTGGGATTTTTTTCAATATGAACTCACTATATAGTTTCCTAAGGAAATATTGCGGGACCTTGCAATTGTTGCACGGTGGGTAATCGAAGACCATGTACCACCTATCATAAAACCGGTCCCTAATCTGTTGGTGGTGACACCAATGGATAGGAAACCTCTTCGCATTGAGGGTAAGATTTTTATTTGTGCGTGGGTCAGTGAATAATGAGCACAAATCACCTTTTGTAATTTTTAAATCTTTCACATCCTTGTATGATAGTTTATTTGCATAATAGTCCTTAGCCGTCTGCCTCCTATCTTTCCATCCAGTTATTTGTTTGCTAATTGAATCTACGCTTTTTAACATATCTTTCAATGAACTTGCTAGGGTCCTTCTTTCTATGGTTGAACCATTTGTATCACTCAACCTATTGATCAAATCCTCAATTTATTTTTTGTTGTTCTCAATTTCACTCATTAAATTTTGTTGAGTGCCGGGAGGGGGTTGAGTGATTGGTGGAGGAGGTTGATGCCATGGTTGATTTTGATCTTGAGGATTTTGAGGGTTTGCAGGTTGATTTGCATCTCCTAAAAATTTAAACAAATAGATATCAAATTCAACCTAAAACTAACAAATTCAAAACAAAAACCATAGAATCCTTACCTCTCACAACTCCTCATCGTGGCGCGATCGTTGTGAAGAAATAGGGATTGTTGGTGAAGAAATTATCCTCCTAGAATGCGAGCACGATATTGTGGGGTTTTTGGCTGTGGGTGCAACAAAAAAACCAGTCGAAATGCAAATGAGAGATTTGCATTTTTTTTTTTTTGCTTTTAACAGTTAATAACGTGAGTGCGTTATAACACACTCACATTATTTGTTTGTAGCTGCTGAGACCTCGCCTAGGCTTAACAGAGACATAACGCAAGCGCATTATAACACGCTTGCGTTATGGTTTTCAATTTTTTTTTTTGAGGGTGTCCACAAAATTGCTACCCATTTTCATGCACCTGCCCTTATAATTGATCTTAATTATCTATTGAGAAAATATAGGCATTACTATTGTGCTAGATCTGCGTTGAGGCAAACATGCCTGACCAAATTTCGTGCATGCGTAACCGCCTCTTTACTTTTTATGCTTTCCCTAATGTGGCATCCTCTTGTTTTGATGGAGTTGACCGCCCGCCTTACTAGGTGCTTAGTTAGTAGCTTCTATAAATAAGACTCAAATGCTCCTTCTCAAGAGGTTGCTTAATCTGATGATGTACTCACATTCTTAGTTTTTTAGTAATACAACCATGTTGTTCAATTGTACTCATGTTTTCCAATGAATGAAATGAAGTTATAAGTTCGTGCGTCTGAGTTTACATTTGTTTTAGGGGATACATATCCAAGGGGGACCACTTGGTGAGTATTCCATCCTTTAGTTAGTTAGGTATTTTTTGTTCAGTAATTAGTTAAGAATCTGGCACTATCTATTCTTGTAGCCACTAGAATTCCATTATGTGACTGTTCTTGCAACCAAAGCAGACATAGTAGTTTCCTTTTTGTTCACTTCAATTTTCATTTTTGTCACGCATTTCAAATTAGTATAGTTGTTGGTTGATGCTCAACACTTATGTTATTTCCTTCCAAGCAATTTACTTTCAACATTGAGTCTTTTTTAGCTATAGGATGAATATGGCTAATTTGGATTCCTAGTGCACATACTGTGTTGACCCATTTCAAGTTCATGTCCCTGGGTTGACAAGTTAAATGCACCTTCATGATGATTGAAATAGGTATTCAGGTTAGATGTCTAATCTTTGAATCACAACTGTAAGGGCTTAGTTGTTAAATCATTGTACGAGGCCAACAAGCATGTGTAGGTACGTCTAGGTTTACATATACTCATGTACACATTAACTCATGTGTATGTGTTTATTGTCGACATTTACATGCATATGTATATATACTTTCCATGTATATATATCTCATTGATTATATAAAGAACATATAAGAAAGAGCTTACACATACCTAGTAATTAACACAAATCAAACCATTCTCAAATGAGATCATAACCCTATCTATTACATGAAGGAATTGAACTAAGGAATGACTTACCAATTTCTTGAAACTATGACTCGACTTAACCATTCTATATGTGAGTGTGTGAGAGCTCAGTTTAGGCTTCATTAAGGGTTACCAGACCAAATCCTTCTCCTGAGTGATACTTCCCCTCCCTTCCGAAGGTGTGAACCTATACCTACATCCAACTTAACACATAGTAACAGTAGTCAAACATTCACATGAAATACACATGCATCATAAACCATTTACATTATAAAATATTTGCATCGACAAAGAATTTGAATATTCACATTGCAATAGATATTCTTTCATTGCATTTCATTAGTATAAACATAATTGCTCCTTCAAAGCAATAACACATTAATACCTATTTCAATATCTCTTTCATTTATCAATAAATATCAAAACCTTGATTTACATTCATCACTCTATTTACTTGTGAAGGTAAAAGTAACTTAGTAACAAAGAGAAGAGGTGTAACAATAAATCTCCCTATGAAATGTGCATAGGTAGAAAGTCGTATGTTTTACACTTAAGGGTTTTTGGTTGTGAGGCTTTTGTTCATGCACCTCAATATAAGTGATGTAAATTGGATCCAAAAACACAAAAATACATCTTTGTTGGTTATGGTGAGAATGTAAAAGGTTATAAGCTTTGGAACCCTCTAAGCCATAAAATAATCTTGTCTAAATATGTGATTTTTAGGGAATTTAGAGCTTACTCGGGAGAAGAACAACCAAAGGAGAGAGATAAAATAAAGACAATGCACTTTGAGATAAAGATTGAGAATCAAGAAGATGTACATGTGGAAGAACAATCAAATGGATCTAAGGATGGAGAAGAAGAGGGTTCAAATAGTTTAGAGGATGTGTAGGATGAGCACACAAAAGAAGAATAGGTAGATCCCATTAGTCCTACCTTGAGGAGGTCCACAAGGAAACAAAATCCAGTTCACAGGTATAGCCCATGAAATTATCATTATGTATTTGCTTTATTGAGTACTAACGGTGAACCCAAATATTTTAGGGAGGCTCTCTCTTCGGAGGAAAGTGAGTCTTGATTGCAAGTCATGTAGGAGGAGATGATGACTTTGGATAGTTGTGACACCTAAGATCTTGTTAGTTTACCTAGAGGAAGAAATCCAATTGGTTGCAAGTATTTAAAAAGAAATTTGGTGTAGATAGTCAATTAGATTGGTACAAGGCCCGATTAGTGGCTAAAGGCTACTCCCAAAGAGAGGGAGTTGATTTTGGTGAAATTTTCTCTCTTGTTGCTAAATTAACTTCTATTAGATTCCTATCGTCTATTGATGTCGCTTATTATTTTGAGATAGAGAATGGATTTTAAAATTTCTTTCTTACATGGGGATCTTGATAAGGAAATTTATATGTGACAGCCCGATGGTTTTGTTGTGAAAGGAAAAGAACAATTGGTTTGCAAGTTGAAGAGATCTTTGTATGGTTTGGAACAGTCAACCAGGATGGGTACCAAAATTTTGATACTTTATATTGAATTCGGGTTTTCTTAGGAGTGAGGAGGATCATTGTGTTTATATTAAGGTTATTAATGATCAGATTTTAATTATTGTCTTGTATGTTGATGATATGTTCGTGGGTAACAACAAGGTGATGATTAAGGAGCTCAAGGCACAAATTTATAGAAAATTTGATATGAAGGACTTGGGGGATGCAAAATATATTATTGGGATGGAAATCAATAGAGGTTGAGCTCATAGAAAGCTTTGGTTAAGTTAGAGTAAGTATGTGTATATAATTTTGTGAAGGTTTAATATGCATGATTGTAAGCTAGTTAGTATTCCATTTCTGATTGGTAATATGTTGAGATTAGATGTGTGTCCTAATTATGATGATGATTTTGAAGATATGTCTAAGTTTCCTTATGCTAGTATCATTGGTATTTTAATGTATAGAATGGTTTGCACAAGATTGAATATAACCCAAGTAGTGGGAGATCTAAGAAGTTTTATGTCTAACCTTGGTAAAGAGCGTTGGACTTTTATTAAGAGGGTATTTATATATTTGTGTGGTACTTTAAATTACTATTTGTTTTATCATGGTACTAATGATGTGGTCAAGTCATTGGACATACAAGGGTTTGTTGATGCAAATTGGGTAGGTAACTTGGATAGTTGAAGGTCCACTAGTGGCTATGTATTTACTTTGTTTGGAGGTGCAATGAGTTGGATGAGTAAGAGGTAGCCTATAGTTTCATTTTTCACCACTGAAGAAGAGTATATGGTTGCTAAACATACCTCTAAGGAGGAGGTATGGTTACATAGACTTGGTAATAGCATTGGTTTTGATTGCAGGACAGTGAGGATTGGATGTGATAGCCAAAGTGCTATTTATTTGGCCATAAATCCTATGTATCATGTTAATAATAAGCATGTTTATGTTTAGTATCACTTGTGCAAGAGATATTTGAGAATGGTAAGGTCTTGATTGATAAGGTTGATACTTTGGATAATGTTGCAGATTCTTGAGCATGAAGCCAATGACCACATATAAGTTCTCTTGGTGCAGGAAGGTCACGGGCCTTGATCATTGTACTTGATTTATTTGTGTATCTCTTGAATGTAATCATAATGTATAATGTCAAGTGGGATAATTTTAGGTTAGGTGACATTAACCTTGCAAACCTATGTCATTTTTATGTCTCCATATTTCTTGGAAATTGTCCTAGGAGATATGTGAGAAATGTATTTAATTTTGGCAATATTGCAATTGCATTTTCAAGAGGAAATTTAATGTTAATGGAGGTTACACATCACTAGAGGAGAGATCCAAGTTTGGATGGAAAGAACTATCTATTGATGTGCAACCTAGAAGTTGAACAGTCACTAGAAGATCCTAAATACCAAAAGTTGAAGGGGTTATGGGTTAGGAACCCATGTTGAAGCTTTGTGCACATTAATTAATTTATTATCATGACTCTTGGTATTCCAAGGAAGGGGCATGGGTTTTTTCAAGTGGTTTTGGTGCCTCTTATTTTAGTTTGACATTGTGGTTTTGCCTCCCACAAGTTTTATAAATAAAATCCTTGAGATGATAGTTGCATCTTGTGTTATTTGTAGGTGTATGGAAGCATTCAAGCTGTAGGAGATCAGTAAGGAAGTGTATCATGGTGTATCTCTATTGTGAAGATAAATAATATACTTGACCTCTTTTCTCGTGCGGAGTTTTTTCCTGAAAGGGTTTCTTCACATAAATTTGGTGTCATATTTGTTAGTTGATTTCTTATTTGGTGAATGTGCAATCACATACATATAATTAGATTTGGTAATATTATTTTTTCAGATTTGAATACACATAAGTTATATTTCATCTTAGTTCCACCATTTTTTCAATATCTACGAGGCCATATTAGGTACCTATTTATAAATGCAATCTCTCACAAATGAAGAAAAGGATAAAAACCAGTGGAAAAAAACTCTTCTCCAAAAGAGAGAAAAGATACAAAGAAAGATGATGTATGGAGGACTCAATGATACCCTTAAGGACTGCATCCATCATGTATATACAATCAATTTCCCCTCCATAGAAAAGAAAGAGAGAGACAAGATATCCCCCCCATAATGTGTAATCTCATTAAAAAGTGGTGAATGCTTGAAGACAAAGCATAATCCAATGCCCACAAACAATGCTTTTCCCCTTGGAAAGAAGATAGATCAAGTAAAAATACAAGAATTATTCCCATTTTGGATAGAAATTGGTAGGAAGATGAACCCATATGTATGAATATTATGTCTCTGAAATCTTCTCATGTGTTGCCAAATTATTGGTAGATGATAATGATGCCACAATCCAATCAAGTACATGCCCAATCACAATAGAAGGTGACAGACTAGGAACAAATAGAAACTGATATTGATCTAACTCCAAAGGAAAATATGAAGTCAAAATAGTTATGCCATAACTGCCATCAAATAGGAGAGATAAATCCTCAAATCAGTCCTACAAATCTGAAATGTGAGACTCCTCAAACAAAGATGTAATGTTTGATAAATATGAATCCCAATTAGGAAGACAATGATATACCTGTTGCAATGAATCACTAGAATTTATTAATGAATCACCAACAAATTATGAATGTGTGATCTCAATTAGAGAAGTAGGATTTGTAGGAGAAGTCTCTGGATCATTAAGATGATCAAGTTCTACATCATATTCAAACTCCTCTAAGGTGTCATCCTCAAAGGGTAATTTTTCAACATCATCAAGGGAATGTGTCAATCTAATCTAGGATCATCTAGGAATGGAGGATTATATGGATCTCCAAAAATATCCCATATCTTGGTCCAAACTGTGTGTGGGTACAAGATTCTTGAAATTTGACGAGTCTCTTTGAAGATGCTTATATTGAAACTAGAACCAATCAATCCTATGATATTATGATTTTATTATCTCAAACTGATTTCCTCCATGTTGTCTCTAGTTCAGACATGAGTCCATAAAGATGAGGCAAAAGATTGAGCCACCTGCAATGTTTTAGGATGTGTTTTTTCCAAGACTCATAATTGTCCTTAGTCAAAATGATTAAAAAATGATGAGTTGCATAACCCATGATTACAATAATGATATACTTATTAAATGATAAAATTTGAGATCAATACTTAAAATGAGGCTAAAAGGAAGTATAATGATAAAAATAACAGCCTCCCAATTGCCAAAATATCCAAGTAATCTCTAGGATACCCACCGAGAAAAAATTAAATCACAATATTCCTAAGATAGAAACAATAAAAAGTGCATGGATGCTTGGATAGAGCTCCTCAATACCTTTCCAATACCATAAGAATCATGAAAATTGGAGATCGTGGAAAAAAATTATGAGCTTGGGAACCAAAAAAATAAGATTTGACTTCAATTAGCAATTAATGTTACCAAATAGATTTTTTTTGAAAAATAACTTGCACCACTGGAAAACTCATTGAGCCAACTTTTTGGCGATATCTCATTTTTAAAAAACTGCCTCCTGATTTGCAAGTTATACCGTTTTGAAAAAATATCCTATTTGGGCTCTTGGGGAAAAATCTTGGCCCCCTGGGGGCTGGTTGTTAGTTAAGAATTTTTTTTATAAACTGTCACCACCACTGCTGGTGGGTAGAGTCATGTCGATCGGGGCATAAAGCCCCCTATGATTTTATATGACCACAACTTATTACTTGTCGCATGACCAACACTTAAGGTGCTATAAAATAAAACCAACCATGCAATTTTTAAAATAAATAATTTTTTAATAAAAAATCATTGATTTAATATTAATTTTGTACCATTTTGATAATGTTGTACGAAGTTGCAGACTGAAGTGAACCAAGCATACCACGACTAGATCACAGGGTAATATGTTGATTGTACAATGAATACTAATTTGATGCTTAAAATATGCCACTCATACCACATACTGTGATAGTACCACATTGTATGATATGAATTTTGTATGGTACAAATCTGTATTGTACAAATTTGTTGTGACAACTGAAAAAAACCTTTGATGCCCCTAGACAAAAGTGTCCATTTTCAATGATTTTACAGTCAATCTTTAGGTTTTCAAGCCTTCTCAACACAATGTTAGGATCAGATTTGACCCAAAGTACCCTAAAAATCTAGTTACCTTCTAGATTTGGCAATTGTAAGCCTACTTGAAACCTTTGTAGATCAAACAAAATATAACAAATTTTGACAAAATAAAAGGCAAAACTGACATTCTTTGATGCCCTAGATTCAATCTTGAGGTCTTTGAAACCTCAAAATACACCCATAAAAATATTCAATCTAAGATGAAACCCTTAGATCTATGAAGGAATCTGCAAAACTAGAGCTCTGATACCATGTAGGAGTAAATGGTGACTCCCAACACCCCCAAGAATAGTTGCTAGACCAAAATATCTTCCAAAAGAGAGAAAATGGAAATAATAGCTTGCTATGATTATGGATACAAGATTACAAGATTGAATATGTAATGTACATATGATTCCTTGCTTATAAAGGTAAGTTATAAGATAGGATTAGATAAGATATTGACATGTGTCTTAATCTTGTACAATAAGACAACTACCTCAAGAATATTAAATGGTATAGGACACAAAAATTAAATAAAAACCAAAATAGATAAGATATGATAGGATTTTATCTAGACAACTAAGACTTCTAGAAAATACTCCTAGAACCTAAGTAAACTTAATATGTAAATAGGACCTAGATAGGAAAAACACCTATTTACACTGGAATAGATACCACTCAGTGGTCTCCCTTCCACATTGTTCTCAACTATGTCAATTTGTTATTTCTAGAAACCATCTTATACACCACTCTTTTTAATTTATTTGGCATTGTAATTTTTTTAATTATTATTGGTCATAAAATTTAACGTATTGGTTAATTCAAATCATTAAGTGCTTGTAAGTGGGATGTTTTTTTCATTTTTGCATAACTTGCAAATAGGAGGCCAATTTTTGAAGTGTAAATAGTCAATGAAAAGCGCTTTTCATGCTGAACAAATTAGCATTGAGATGTTTTTGATTTGATATTATTTAATATCATTTTTGATTCTTTGAAGTCACAATTGTAAGCATATTTTGACGGGGGATAACTTTCACCCCAATCATAAAAAAATCACAATTTTAAAAATTTTTTATTAGAATTTTACAAGAAATTTGATTTTTCATATAAAACTACGATCTAGATTACCATTTTCTCAAAAGTTGTAAAAATCTTTATGAGTTATAAACGAAACATATTTGGCATCCAATCTTCATAACTTGTAAAATTTTCTTGTACATTGTTATGGGGGACTACAATTAACACTAATCATTCTTGGGGGGCTCTCTAAATCAAGGGGGGTAATCTGGGTGTTTCTATTTTTGAGTTTGTTGATTCATGTGATCATGTCTCTCACACTAACCCCTTTCATTTGAGTATTCTTCATAATCCTTCTAATAAATGGAAAATCTATTAGAAGTTTAATCTTTACTTGGTAAAGGTTATTTATTATATAATTATTTAATTACTTGTAGGATATTCCAAAGGAATCCCTATACGTATTTTGTCTTTTTTGTCTCCTCACACATGTGTGAGGATGACTCATTTTATTTAATTACTTTATTAAGGAATATTAGTGGCTTAGGTGTAGCCTCCTCCTTATGAGGATCTTGACACCTTGCACACACATAGGATGAATGGTGGCATCCATAGAGTTGGGAGTTACTTTGTAACTCCTCTTCTCAATTCTATATATTGAGGTGCTTCTCCTCTCATTCTTCGTGAAGTAAGCTTAAGGATTAAGTGCTCCCTCTCTCTTTTGTATCATTCTTAGGCATTTGCCTCATTCATAATATTGAGGTTTTTTATTGGTTTTTTTCCCTTATCAAATTTTTGTGTCTCCTCTCTATATGGTGGTGCTTGTTTTGGCTTCTCATTTTCTTGTAATCTCTTTCCTTCAAACAATTCTCATTAATTAGTACTTTCCATTACTTAATTTATTTTCCTTTCATGGTATTAGAGCTTTAGTATTACTATTTTTTTGTGAGCTACATTGTTGAAGGGTTAATAGTTTTGTGAAGCACACCTTGGAAGTCTAAAGTGAAGGAGGAGAGCTAAAGTCTAACTTGCTTCTTTTTTGAATAAGTTTCATAATATTTACTTTTCTAACCTTATTTTATTGTGCACAAATCTAAGTTTCTAAGTTTTTTTGTAATCTTAGTTGTTAAGATCTCAAATAACTTTTTTCTAAGTAATAGTCTCTCACTTTTTCTTTTTCTTTTTAATATCTCAAACAATATTTTTCAATCTTCAATTTCTATTTAAATATGCAATACTTTTTTTCCAAAAATAATTCTATTTTGTTCAGTTCTATTTTCAATTTTTTTTAAAATAATTTTTTTAAGGCTCTAGCTCTAGTTTTAGTTTAGATATTTTTTTTAAAAATAAATTATTTTCTTTCAAAATAAATCCTTGTCATAACATTTCAAAACCCTAATCAATATATTCATTTCATCACTATTTTTTAATAATAAAAAATAAATATAAAAAATTAAACATATCTTTGTTTTTAGGGCTTCAACCCTTCCAATACATTTTTTTAATTAAAAAAAAATAAACAAAAATGTTTTTTATTTGTTGGTTTTATAAACTCTGGTTCTGGTCACAACTTCTCAAGGTCAAGTTGTGCCCTTGGCTGACCTCTTTTTCTTTTAAATCAATTTTAAAATCCTTTTTTTCCCCGCTCGATGAAAATCTAAACAAGAGACGCAGTTGCGTCAGGTTCCTACCGAATGTTAAATTGTCTATGGTTGTTGGAGAGAGTTAGTTTGCAGAAATATAGAGATATATACGCATGTTGTTGATGGATTTATTGTTAAAAACTAGTTTCATTGAAAATACAAAACACTTTTCAAAAATAAAATTTCACAATTATTTGTATGACTGTTTCCCAAGTAAGGCAATCATAATGCAGAAAAAAACACTAAGATAACATGAAGCAATAAAAGAAGAGATAAAAGATATTTTAACAATTTTAGAAATAGACCATTAAGATGTTAATTGGTTGAACTGTCACTATCAAGTTAAAAAAATGAATGCAATGAACTTTGGAATGAAACGTTGTGAAACACAACATAGTACAAATATTTAGTTGAAAGGATGCACATGCAATATAGACAAATTAAATTGAATGCAAGATAAGTTAATGATTAATTTGAAGACCATCCAAATATACTAATAACTAAGAAGAATCTGTAATATTCATAAAAAATGAATCTATAGATTTAATAAAGTTTGGAATTAAGTGTTTTCAAGTGTGACATAATATAGATATTTTGCAGCAATATATAGTTTTAGAGTTTGCATTTAGTGATAGGGATCATATAACTTGAAAATTTGTACAAATAAGTGTCCTTGTAGCAAATGGCATGTAATATTGGAAATAAATATGCAAGGCTAGTTTGTAGGTGGTGTGCAGATAGTAGAAGTGCAATAATCTCCCCTTTTGAAGCCCATTTGTTGCCTGCAAAGATTTATGTTAGAAATTTGAAAGCGGTTATTGTTTTATATAAGAATATTGAATAAATAGAAATGTGCATATAGTTAAAGATTATAGGAAATTATTGTACTTACCTTTCTTGATTTGTTGATTATTGTTGAAGATGCATGGCATTGATGATCACGTTGTTATGGTTCAACGTGAAGCACCCTTTTGCTGAGAAGTCTCGTAACATGAAGATGATGCGTGATTTATCTTCAATGTAGTCATTGTATGTGGTGTTGTGCAAATTAGGTAGTAACATTTTGACAATGGATTTATCAACATAGCAATGTATTGTTTGTTTATTTTCAGGTATAAGAACAGTCTTTAAAAGGGGCAAATATATACTCCACGTCATCATTACACCTTGCACAAAAGGCAACTTGGTCTTCTAGTGTTCCATAATTTTCAAATTTGTAGTTGCACTTGGCACAAAATGCATGGAAGGGATTGGAGAAGGGGTTGGCCACTTTTAAAATTCCATGAGTCTGAAACATATATGAAAATAGTATTGTTATGTAGGGGAGAAAATTTAGTAAAGATTTTTGGGAGGTAAGAATGTTGGAATGATTACTTGAAATGTTGACTGCAAGAATTTGTGTAGCCTTTCCTCTGTTCTTTTGTTGTTTAGTTTGCAAATATATGTAGCTTTGACAATTTTGAATGTGTTGGATGGCTCTTTCTGCCTTACAATATTTTTGAATAACATTGGTGGAAACTCGTTTTCTTGCACCTGATTTTCTAGTTCTAAGAACTGTTGTGTGAAACTCTCATGTAGTTGTAGCTGTTTGTTAATAGCGAGTAAATTAGAGTTAATAAATGCATTCTAATGATAAAAAGCAGGAAGGAATGGGTGTAAATTTTTTTAGGAGAAGGCTTAGAAACATTTTGGTACCTGTGCTTTGTCCATGTTTGAATTGCCATCTTTGAGGTCTAACATAAATTGTGATGCCGCTCTTTTTGTGGAGATAACGATTGCAACAATTGTTCCAATGGGATAGTTATTTGTAGTTGTAAGTAATTGTTCAATTGTCATTTCTAGTATGAACTTATATTCTTCACATAGCCGAGGTATGACCTCAATTGTGCTTGTTTCTTGCAAAATGATAATGCAGTCACAGTCTCCACGATCATAATCTATTTTGTGTGCAATTTGGAAGTTTGATACATGTATTGCTGAGCCTGGAATGATTTTATCTTCATGTTCTTGGACAAGATGGCTAGTAACATTTAAAGTAATATTCATTTCAGCTTTCACATTTGTCAAATCTGCACGGAGCACTTTGCGTGTTTGGTTGGCTTTGTCGAGGTTGGATTTGTATACAACAATTATGTGACCTTCAAAAGTGTTTCCAGCTTTTCGGGCATTTAGATCCTCAATGGATATGGTATTGGGACTTGCAATTTTTGATCTGTAGAGAATATAGTAGAAATTCTTGAGTTTTGGAAAATTGAATTAGCATAGTGGAAATTGAATTTTTGTATATTGAATACATTTTGGGTGTTTCTGCCAGTTTTGTTGCTTCTTTTTTGCTTGTTCTCTTGTTGCTTTCCATTCTTTTCCTGCAGTAAAATATTATCTTGTTGAATTGTATACAAAGAAATTGTAGAAATTTGTGATATGATATCAGTTATTCAAATTTGTTAGAGAAATTGTAGAACTAAATGTTTTTAGGTGGAAGTAAAATAATGTTATTTTATTTTTGTAGAAATGCATTAGTAGATTTGGTAAGAATGTTGAAACAAGAATAGGAGTTAAGACAACTAGCATTTTATATGGTCAGTGAGTTTTAGAGCTCAACTAATTTTGTTGATTAAGATTGAAATTTATAAATGTTGCAAGGTGATCGGTCCAGTATGCTTCTAATTTGAAGGTGGAAGATGCATGTGTAGTCGAATTACAACAGACATGGTCATTCTTTTGCATATGATTAGATAGTATATATTTTTTTTCTATACTCATGTCAATATTGAAATCTCCTATAAGATAAAAAAATGTTTTGTGTGTTTATATGTGCAAGTATTTTATTGATAATTGTTAGAACTTCTAAAATTGGAGTGTTGGGTCTTGCATAGATGTTACACACATTCAACTCGATATTAGTTTGAGTTATTGTCATTACAGTATATATTTAAATTTATAGTTATTCTAATTTTTTATTCTTATCTTGTTAAATTCTAATAGTGTGGAAATGTATGCATACTTGTAGTACTTAATACTATTTGCATAAATCTAAGTTGGAGAAGAATTAAAAATAAATGCATAAATTTTTGTAAAAAGTATGAAGAAAATCAAATTTTTATAAGGGCATAAAATATTGACTGAAATGATCTTTGATTTTTATTTTTTAGGAAGGAAAACATTGCATTTGAAAACTAGAAAATGAGTTGCATAATTTTTCATACATTTGGAAGCTTAATATTTGTAGGCATGCATATTGAAGCAACTTTAAACATAAGAAATTAGAGAAATACAAAGATCAAATTAGAAAACTATTTGTAGCAAATCACTTTGTTAATCTGAGTTTTATTTTTCAATTCTAATTTGAAATAGAAAATGATCTCTAGGGAATTATACATATTTCCAAAGTTTTCAAAATTATATGAAATTTTGCATCTCTATACAGATTCAAACTCTATAAAAAGGAGACCATTGTTGCAGATTTATGCATAGTTCTGGCATGAATTTCCATCAACAAATTTATGCTTTCCCCCATTTGTTGTAGTCTACTTTGTAGTTTCTGCACTTCCATTACAGTTTGTGAACAAATTTCACAGTGGCTTAGTTGTTCTATGGCAATGGAATTAACAGGTTCCTTGGTGACACAACAATAACTGTTGTTCATGTTCTTAGTATCCACACAGGGATGCTGAAGGACATGGTCAATGCTTGATTTGAATTCAGTTTTGTTTGTCTGGTTTGAAATGCTAGCAGATTCAAATGTTCGAGATTGCTTGGAATAACTGTCAACAGTTTTTGTAGCATCTACATAAATTGTAACACAATAATTTAATTAGTAAGATTTAATTCGAATAACAATAACACATAATCTGACTATCCAATGAGATAATCTATTATTTCCTACTATTATTTTTTATAATATTTCTATAAATAGGGATATGATATAAAAACTTGGTTTTAAGAATCATACCCTTCATATGGTTCATGTAAACACACTCATAATTTGTGCCTATCAAGTTGTGAATTTTTGCAACAGGCACTTGAGATGTACCACTATTCTCCTGGTTGTCTTCAAAAGCAGTAGTGTAATGTGGATTTGGAAAGTATTTACATATTACTTCATCCAATAAACCTATATTTGCGTAAAAAACATCTATTGTTACTTCTTTGGATTTAAAATTATGTATCATATGTGTTGAATTATTGCACACATAATTTGATGGTGGATGTTGCATTAATTTGGGAGATTGAATGGAAAGTTGACTTTATTTGGTTGTAGAGCCCACTTTTTAAGATGACAACAAAGCATCTTCAGAGAAATTCCATGGGTTTGGAATGGTATAGCTATAATTTGTAGTTTCCTTAGTTCCTTCCATGCACCTAGCAGTTGTTTGATAGGCATTTGCAGCCTCTTCAATTGTATCAAATGTTCCAAGCCATCGACGTTTCTTAGATTGAGGCTCCCTAATTTCTGCAGCAAAATGACCCCATGGGCGTCTCCTCACACATGTACATTTGTTTTTCTTTCTATGATACTTGAATCTGTTCCGATTCAATATTACTTATTCAGTTGCTTGAATTGTTTTTGCAGGTTCTTCAAAACTTGATTGGCTTGGCAATGTATCCATTTATTCTTTGCATTATCTACTTCTATTGAAGAATCTGATCAGGACACATTAAGCTTAACTTTGTTGTGTCTCCAGTTTCTTTAGTTTAGAATTGGAGGCTAACTACTTATATTCTGGATGGAAAGGATTTGCCAATAATCTATGCAAAGAAGTAGAAGAATACCACTACATTTTATAGTAGCAGTATAAGAAATTGAGGGGTATCTTTGACTAGGATGAGTAACAATATCAATAGGCACATTTCTACAAATACAACAATAAATGGGAATAGATACAATATAGGAGTAGCCATTGCTTGATAAGGTAGACTAGTATGCCATCTATAAAATTTTTAGCATGGAGAAACCATCTGTAAATAGTTTGTATTTGGTGCACGCGATCCACAATCAATGGAACTATGACTTTGATCTCCTGTAGAATATATAGTGAACCATATTAACTAATGTACTATTTGAACAAATCATGTATTGAAAACTTGTACAAGTATAATATCTGAACTTTTGAACAGTGGAAAACCAAGTCTTCAAAATGGCAATTCATTAAGGAAAAATAAATTTATTTTCTTATAAGGTCCATCTTGCTTAGTTAATGACGTACTCGTCTAATAATAACTAGGTTGTATATGTTATTTATTTCAGGCAATCTGGAAATTATCATCAAGATGGATGAGTATATGTTTTTTGTCAAAGTGCTATAAATATCCTTATTTGTTACTTGGGTAAAATTCAAGACAAATGCACTCCCAATAGTAAATGAATACTTTATGTAGATGACCAATAGAGTCTTCAGGCAACTTGAATTATCATCAAGATAATTAAGCTGCTATGCAATTTTCTTTTCTCATATTGAAGTTCTGCTAGAGTTTGACCAATACAACATTAGTGATTAATTATCAACAAACCAGAAATAGTTGGAGCCATTTTTTTTCTAATTCCTATAAAGTCGCATGTTGCAGGAATTTAGGCTTTTTGTTGCTAGCATCATAGAGATTTGTTCTCTTGGAATCAAATCAGTGGTTCAGTAGTTTGGTTCGTACAGGGAACACACAACAGATGGTAAACCAATGGATTTGAACCTAGCTCTTCTCAAAGTAATTTCCCTCATTTACCACTCCACAAAACCCCAATAGACGTTTCCATAGATTTGGGTGCAGGGTAGAATTTTGATCTATTGCGACTTATATAGGCCTAAACGTAGGTAGTAGAACTTGGTTCTCACCTAGTTTGAGTGCTTAATATGGACATGGGTTAATGAACACACCGATGCAATTGCATTGGCGAGGCCTATTTTTAGCAAAAGCATTTATAATGTCAAATTATGTTGCAGGGATGGACATGTCAATATGAAATGTAGGCAACAATGTAACTTAACTCAAAATTCTTTTGGAAAGGAAAGTCATCGAAATGGTACCTCATCATAATAACAAAGTGCTAGTTTAATAGTATTAGTCACCTACTATGTTAACAAAAGACCAAGTCTAGTGTGATATTGGCCAATTAACTTTTACAAAATAAAATATAGTAAATTATATACAATACAATAGATAGAAGCTTTTATGAAATATTTTATTTTAATACAATTATAGAAAAGTGATAGCTTGTATAATTTGCAATAAGATTCAAATATTTAATAACTATTAATTGTTAATTTATAACTATAAATTATTGGAGCATTAGTTCATAAGTCTAATGCGTAAGCATCTAGAACTTTCTATAACCTAGTTTGGTAGCTGCCGCAAAAGCCATTCCCTAGCGATTGTTGACTGTAGCACACAATCTGCACTAGACAATTTGCGTAGAATCTTGAAGTAAGTCACTGGCCATTGTTTCAGCAAGTTTTTTCATAAATATGCACATAGCCAGTTGATTATTGGTTGTGTTTTATTTCATTCTAAAATAATTTTGTTTCTGAGCGGTCAACATTTTTAACATGTTTTGTTCGTTTTAGATAGTTTCTTTCAATTTTTATTTTGTTATTTGTTATTATAACGGTTGAACTTCATTCAGAGAGTACTTGATGACAATTATTTGTTTTTGCAAAAAACTGTGTTGATGACAATTATTTTTATTGTTGATTTTCAATAGGATTTGATTCGAGCACATGTTTTATGTTTTAGGATTCACCCTTATTTTATGTTGGTTTCTAGTTTATTTGTCAATGTAGATTGCAATTTAGTGATATTGGTTTTGCCATTGTTTTCAATTACTAAATTTTGAACCGACGCTTTGGAATTCTATTATAGATTCTCCCAAGATTTTGTCAGATTTACTAAATTTTTTCTTAATATAGAATTCTTCCTTATTTCACTTGCAAGACAATTTTTTGTGTAGAAAGCCTAGAAAATGAAAAGGTTAAAGAGGAATTGGCCTTAGTTAAGTTCCTTGTGGGTATTCAAACATGAATCCACATGACAAGAATGATATAATTGTTAGTATTAAATATTTTAAAAATATATATATAAATTTTTTCTATTTTATAATAAATTCAATGTGTTATATTTATATAATATAATATATATTTTAAAGTATATTTTATTTTGGCAGTGAATTATATGTATTATATTTATATTTTATAATATATGTTGTTAAATAAAAAGTATTATATAATATATACTTAATATATAATATAAAATTTTGCATATAATATTTTTGAAAACATTAAATTATAGTTATATAGTTCAAGAATGTAGTAAAATAACAATTAGTATTATTATATAAAATATTAATTAGAGCTATATAATTCAAGGATGTAATAAAATAATAATAATAATTATTATATGTTATTTAATACTTTTTAATATTATGTTTAAAGTTTAAATGTATTATAAAGTTTGGTTATAAGATACCTCTAAACCAAAAAAATAGTTTTAAATATATAGATAAAAATAATATAGCTTGGCGATCAAGTCTTTGAACAAAATAAACGTACATTACTAGGTCAAGCTTTTTGAGTTTTATCCTTTTTTTAGCCGCTTGGGAGTGTTTTTTATTTATTATAAAAACCTTATCTAAGTTGAAGCCAATTTTTTTTAAAGCCCATGCCGTGTAGATTTCTTGTTGCCGGAGAATCGAGCCTACAGGTGGAGGATGCAATAGAAATAAATATATGCGACTTGCTTTGCATAGTATTTACCCTGCACATTTCAGATTCACATTTAATTCCATTGTATTTCAATGAATTCGTGTCACATGGACTGTGAGTATGTGTCATTTGCTTTGATTTCACATCATATCAATGCATTTGCTTTCATTTCGAGAATAAATGCTTCTCTGTATTAGAGTATTAACATCTTTTATGCAGTGGACATTAATTATGTTAATTGAAAATTAGTTTCATTTAATTACAGGTGCATTGCAAAACTGAGAAGCATTTGATCATTGTGTATTTCCTGATGGCGCTGACGACTATGATTCAAATGCAATGGAATTTTCTGCATACCCTTTTCTACCTTGTCTAAAATCATGATTTTTGCTCTCAGAAGAGTGGTTTTCCTATAAGCGGGGTCGAAAGTGGGATGACTGAGTTTCAATGGCTTGGGCATGAGAATGGGTAGAGGGATGGTTCCCGAGGCTTCTTAGGCTATGTATAAGATCATCTAGGTCAATATAATCGACTACTCTGAGAAAACTGCTCCCATAGGAATGATAATTTCGGACAACCTGGATAATGGGTTTTTCTTGGTTGTTTTAGAATCAGTTTCTTTTTTAGTTAATTTTTTCTATTACGGTTCTATGTGGCTAGGGTTTTTATTAGTTTTGGGCTGTTTTGTAGGCTCTGGTGAGACAGTCAGTGCTGACAATATTTTGATGGTTACAGGGGCTTTGCTTGTCATTTCTCTGAGGGTAAGAAATTCACTTCCTTTGGGTTTATGGATGAACTAAAAATGATTTTAAAAGCTTCATAATTGTTTGTCACATGGACTACACTTCGCTGATAAGTTTAATGGAGATTAGCCATTCATCAGACTTCGTGCAGTTTGAGAAATAAAAATGAAGAGGCTGTATGAAGCGCGTCTCAATTGTTGCAAGGGATTTGAGGATCCTCAGTCCAGTCTTTTCCCAGGTATGTTTTCTTATTCTCTACTTTTTCTGATAATGCTCTTTCCATGTCCTTATAAACAGGGCTTTGCTTGAAATTTTAAAGCAATTTAGCGAATTGTTGACAAGTAACCTATAATTGGTGACGGATAATTTTGAATTTGGGGGTCTTTATAGACATAGAGAGAAACAAAGTAGAGAAAAGAAATGAGGGGTCTTGTTTTTATATTGTATGAAGATTTTGTACATATACGAACCAAAAAACTAATGTTTATTCATCATCTTGACAAATGTCAACAATAGCTACTTTTTAAGTAGATCTTAACAATTACCAGGTAATTCAAAGTTAACATCACGTCTGATGAAAAAAATGGCTGCAATGAGTCTCAAAATAAGGAACTGTAAAAAGATATTGGATGTGGGAATAGAAGATCCGAGAAGGATTATACATGCCATGAAAGTTGGGCTGGCACTGTCAGTGGCTTCTCTTAGACACACAAAAGAAAAAGTCTAAGAAGATCGTCACAGTCTAAGAAATAGCACACGGCTAATGCTAACAAGACTGAAACAGTGCCATTTCCATGACCATTTCCAGTCTCTCTGAAAATCGTAGACAAATGACATGTCTGCAGGAATAGAGTGTAAACTTAAAAGAAAAGGAAATCAATCAACACTGTTGTGTGAAATACATATTTCTAGGGTTCTTCTAAAGATGGGTTTGGGGGTATAATTAGGACGAGGAGAAGAAGTTATGTTTATATCTTCTTGTGTAGAAGAAGGATTGTAAGGCTTGAAATTTTCCATTGTAGCGAGATCTTCCACAGCCTATGCCACTTGCTGAAGGCTCGCTACAATCTCGACCAACATACATAGCCAAAGGAAGCGCGTTTGCAAATCCAACCCCATGTGCTGATATTAACCTTTTTTGTGTCTTTGCGTTGTCCCTTTCTCCATGCCATATTAATTTTCTGATCGCCTTCCTATCTTTTTTGTTACCTAAATCTTCATCTTCTACTTCTCTATTTTCATTCTCAATGATTAAGAGCTTTGCTGAGCATGCAAGGCAGCTTGCAGATCCTTCAACGCAAGTTGTAGTTCCTTCATCATTGACTTCCAATCGCATCTTAATGGAATGAGGAAACTCTTAGACAATAGAAAATGCTATTGGAATTTGTAACATATAAGGTTTAGGCTTCTCCCAAAGAAAAGAATTTTGCAGTAGCCTGTATCTGTGTAGAAGTGGACCTCCTTAAGGGAATTTTTGAGTTAGATAATCTAAAATTGGAAGAATTTGAATATACTCAAAATATTGCACTAGGCTTATAATTCCCACTATTTGCTTTAATAAAATGGCGTAGGAAAGAAAGGGTTAGGGTTGCTTTGAAAATGATTGCAATATTTGCTCTGATAAAATGATATAGATTAGCAAGGTCTAAAAGATTCCTTTGACAAACACACATGAATTCGTATGTTTGCTTTGATAAATGACATATAGTAGCGAGTGTTATGGTTACTATGGCAAATTGCCATATGAACAACTCAAACATCAATGCTGCAGATTGAACATTGAGTCTTTCATATAGTGCATTGTTCCATAGGGACATGTGTCCAGGTGATATTATTGACTAAGAATAGGACATATTCCATCTCAATTGAATTTACAACCCAAATTATTAATATAAAATCAATTTGAATTTATTGACATGATTCCATAATACATATTTATTTTCTTATAGCTACAATTTTTTTAAAGTTATTTTAGTTTTAAAATTAATTACTGTCTAAATATAATTTATTATTATGTCAAATTGTTTTTCAATATATTTTGGAAGTAAATTTTACTAAGAAGTGGATATTGTAAACATTAAATTCATATAATTTGGAAATTTTAAAAATACATGAGATATATATTCTAAATATTACTAATAATTTTCTTGAAAAATATTTGAATTAAATAATTGTTTTCAAAAATCATACCTTCCAGCATATTATAAAATTATGTATTTAGTATTTTTTGTTTTGTTTTTAGAATATTACATCTTCTATAATTTAATTGCTTAAAAATATAATTTTGTATTTATAAATTATATATATTTGTTCTAGCAATTTTGAATTACTAAAATCTAAAACACTTTTTTGTTTAAAAAAATATCATAGCTTCCACCAGATTATAAAATTATCTATTTAGTAATTTTTATTTTGTTTTGAGAATATTACATCTTCTATAATTAAATTGTTTAAAAATATAATTTTCTATCTATAAATTATATATATTTGTTCAAGCAATTTTTAATTACTAAAATCTAATAACACTTTTTTTGGTAGTAAAAAATCTAAAAAAAATATTACTAACATGAGTAGAACGCTTCAATAGAGGTAGTATGTACATAGTCGAGAAGGAACAAACAAAATTTAAATAAAAAATTGGGTATTCATTCCTGTTTACTACCCAGGTGAAAGATATTTCAGTAAGTGATACATACCTATTTATCAACGAAGCAAGGATTTGTAATAAGTATTTCCTATCTTTGCACAACCTCTCAGCCTAACTGGTCCTTTGAACAACTCACCCTGTAAATTAGGGACAAAATTGTCTATTTTAGCAAGTTAATCAGAACTCAGTAAATCTATGAAATATTTTAGCAAGCTAAGTAGAACATTGTGCACCTAGAATCCAAAGTCCTAACAGTAGCACTCTTAGGAAACTGAATGAATGGAGCACAGTCAAGGGAAGCAACCCTTACCAATGAGAATATTAGGATCAGTTGAGTGTCTAGTTGATTTCCATATAAATTAGGGACCAAAATCTATCATTTGACAAGTTAATCAGAAATCATAATATATCTAACAAATATTTTAGCAAGCTAAGCTTTACATCGTGCACCTATAGTCGAAAGCTCAAACATTAGCACAACTACGAAACTGAATGATGGGACTATAGACAAAGGAAGCAACCCTTACCAATGAAGCTATTAGTAATAGTTCATTGCCTACTTAATCCTTCCAATCCACTCTGTATTTGTCTTCTGAAGGCCCTACCATTAATAGTCATCTAAGAAAGTTAATAAAAGAGAAAAACAAAATATAAACTTCAAGAAAAGAAAGTGACTAGTCTCAAAAACAATTAGAAACTTGAAGAAAACAAAGTGGTGGTTACTCATGCCCATTTTATGCCTAGATCAAAACATAACAGAGTAAGTCATACATACCTATTTATGAATAAAGCAAGGAATTATAATACTTCTGTCCTAGATGAGTGCAAAGCCTTAAAGCCTAACTGCTCCAAAATGCAAAAGCTGTCCTATGTATGCACAACCTTGAAGCCTAAGTGCTCGAAAATGCAAAATTTGTCTTATGTGTGAACAACCTTCAAGCCTAACTCCACTGAAATGGAAAAGCTATAAAATAGAAGAAAATTTTATTGATTTCACAAATTAATCAGAACAAGTTACATAGCCAAAGAAATAAAATAACAGTTCAAACAATTTTACCTGATGTCTCCAACACTTTGTTGCACTGTTTGTTTATTTGTTTTTCACCTTAGTTTGTACCCACTAATTTGCCTTTTAATTTTATGTCACAAATCAAGGACCTGTTTGAATTGCACAATGCACAAATAAATGTTACTTTGCTTTCTTATTGATTTCAAAATGTAAACTTTTTTTTGCAGGTAAAACTATTTTTTTTAAAGCAAAAATACTGTACAAAATTGCAGGGAAGAAATCACATGCAAAAAAGAGGACAATTTTCTTGTTAAGAACGAACTCCTGACAAAATTGCAGAAGACAAAGCTACATTACAATCATACACCTTCAATCTTCTCAGAATGCTCTTCAGTGTTGTCAGAATGCCCTTCGGTCTTTTGAGATAAGATAAAGAGATAAGATTTCATAGATTGTTCTTCATAGTCAAACATTTAGTTATGTCATGTCATTTCCAATGCAATTGTTCACTGCATCTAGAATTTGTTTGTCTGCCACGCACTGCCACTGTTAATGCTTGTACTTGCACAATCTTGGGACGTATCTCTTTAGAGTGCCCATTGTGCTATAAAAATTTATAGAAAATGGAGTTTGTAAATATTTTATAAATCTAACATTTAATGTGCACAGACCAAATTCACTTATGGTTTACTGTTACATTTATTGTAGGGAGTAGATTTCACTTTAATATTTATTGCAAACTGGTAAACATCAATTCTACATTTCTTGCAAATGTAACTCTTAATAAAATAATTGAAGGAAAATATTTTAAAAATACATTTGTACTCTTCTTTTGTACTCACATTTATTTATTGCGGTTTGAAAATGTCTCCACGAATTAAATGATCTCCAAACTAATTTCATTGAAAATACAAAACACTTTAAAAAAATAAATTTGACAATTATTTGTATGACTGTTTCCCAAGTAAGCCAATCAAAATGCACAATTTTTTTTTTTTAAATAGTAATAAACAGTACAAATAAAATTGAACTATAGGCAAAAAATTTCATTACATTAAATACAGTCCTATGATTGGATAACAAGTCATTGTGAGAGAAGAAAATTACACTCGATGGATGCATAAGATTTCTGCCTTCGACAGGAACTAATAAATCTTAAACTAAATCTTTATGTCATTTCATTTTATATTGATTTACTTAAAAGTTTTCAATTAAACTAAATCTTTCAATAAGTCTTTCTTTTTATCTTTAATGTGTTTAATATTGTTCATTTTTTTTAGTTATTAATAAAAAATTTAATATTGTTCTATCGTTCTATTTAATAGTTTTTAATAAAAACTTTCAATCATTTATTTTTTTCTTAAGATATAGTTTTAAAAAATTAATATAAAAGTATATTAATTAATTAATTTTTCATTTTTTTCAAATTTTTATTTTCTTTTAAAACAAATACTTTAAAGCTATATAATTTTTTAATTATTTAATTTCAAAATTATATAGTTATATTTTATTTTATTTATTTTAAATGTTCTTATAGTTTTTTAAAACACAAAAACAAGAAAATATAGTTTTTGTTTAATTAAGGAGTTTTTTTTAGGACCTTTAATTTCATCCTAAAAGGCTAATTTTTTCTTTTAATCTTAACTTACAATAATTTTATTTCTTTTAATAAAGAAATTTTTGCATACTTAAATATTTTTACAATTTCAACCTTAATTCCTAAAATTAAGTTGAACTCTTCTAACTATCACTCTTTGAAAACTCACATTTCTTTTATTTTTCATTTTAAACATCTTTTGCATGTTGCTATGAATCCCAAATCAAAACTTGATCTATCTGCATCTAAAGATGATCAAGAAAAATCGAGGCTCAAAACGAGGAAGCCTTGACCTCATAGGTATTTCCATGTCACCCGAACTATATGTTCACATTGGGACATGCACAAAATCCTATGACACATGGGACAAACTCAAGATTATTTATGATAGTTCAAACGAATCTAGAAAGATTCAACTTCAAGATCAACTTGAAGATTTAAGGTATTCTGATTTTAAATCTTTGGATGATTTTTTATTAAAATTTGATGCTTTAAATAGTCAATTGCAAGGTTTAGGAGTAAAATTAGAAGATCTTAGATTAATTCATCGTACTCTTAAAAAATATCTTCCTAGGCAATTTCAACAATTCATTACTAATATTCATGCTCAATTAGCTATTCCTTCTTTAGCTAGTTAACTCATTTATGATATTTTTCATAATTTATTAAGACAAGAAGAAGTTAAGTTGATTCAATTTGGAAATCTTAAGTGTAGTGAACATGTTTTTTGGTCTACAAATCATAAGAAAAACTTTAATCCCCATTCTAAACAACATTATAATAATAAACCTAATTATAATAATAACAATGATCTTAGAAAGTCTAACTCTTCTAAGAGACCTCTTTGCACTTATTGTAATAAGGATGGTCATTGGAAAAATATTTTTTTCAAGAAGCAAAATGAAAAAATCATGTGAGGAAAAATAGTCCACAACAAAATAAAACTAATAATCTATAAGTTTCACAACAATGCAAATCAATCTATACGTGCTTTTACGTGCAACAATAATAATAAGGTCATTGCTAATGCTAAATTAGACAATGATAATTTATTTGAATTTTATGAATTTTCTCATTCTAGATGCTCTTTAATATCTACCATTGATTTCAATATTTGGCATGAAAGACTTGGTCATATCAATGCTAACAATATTGTCTTGATGCAAAAACTTAATATGGTAGAAGGATTGCCTATTATTGTTCCCTCTAAAATTATATGTGTAGGATGCATGAGTGGTAAGATGCATAAAGACCCCTTTCCACAAGGTCAAGGATGGAGAGAAAATCATAAGTTGCACTTAGTCCATAGTGACCTTTTGGGACCTATCGAGAATAAATCCATCCAAGGATCATGGTATTCACTTACTTTTGTTGATGATTATTGTAGAAAAAACTTGGATCTATTTTCTTCATATTAAGGATCATGTTCTTGATATATTTTTTGAATTTCATAAATTTGTTGAAAGACAATTTGGTTTTAAAATCAAAATTCTTAAAATTG
>CM021103.1:320153860-320265815 GCA_007115665.2 Sequoiadendron giganteum
GTTAGTTTGCAGAAATAGAGAGATATATATGGATGTTGTTGATGGATGTATTTTTAAAAACTAGTTTCATTGAAAGTACAAAACACTTTTCAAAAATAAACTTTCACAATTATTTGTAAGGACTCAAGCTTCAAGTAAGGCAATCATAATGCAGAAAAAAAGACTTAGATAACATGAAGCAATAAAAGAAGAGATATAAGATATTTTAACAATTGTAGAAATAGACCATTAAGATGTTAATTGGTTGAACTGTCACTATCAGGTTAAAAAAATGAATGCAATGAACTTTGGAATGAAATATTGTGAAACACAACATAGTACAAATATTTAGTTGAAAGGATGCACATGCAATATAGACAAATTAATTTGAATGCAATATAAGTTAATGATTAATTTCAAGACCATCCAAATATACTAATAACTAAGAAAAATCTGTAATATTCATAAAATCCGAATCTATAGATTTAATAAAGTTTGGAATTACGTGTTTTCAAGCGTGACATAATAAAGTTTGGAATTAAGTGTTTTCAAGCGTGACATAATAGATATATTTTGCAGCAATATATATTTTTAGAGTTTGCATTTAGTGATAGGGATCATATAACTTTAAAATTTGTAAAAATAAGTGTCCTTGTATCAAATGGCATGTAATATTGGAAATAAATATGCAAGGCTAGTTTGTACATGGTGTGCAGATAGCAGAAGTACAATAATCTCCCCTTTTGAAGCCCATTTGTTGCCTGCAAAGATTTGTGTTAGAAATTTGAAAGCGATTATTATTTTATATAAGAATATTGAATAAATAGAAATGTGCATATAGTTAAATGTTATAGGAAATTATTGTACTTACCTTTCTTGATTTGTTGATTATTGTTGAAGATGCATGGCATTGATGATCACGTTGTCATGGTTCAACGTGAAGCTCCTTTTTGTTGAGAAGTCTCGTAACATGAAGATGATGCATGATTTATCTTCAATGTAGTCACTGTACGTGGTGTTGTGAAAATGAGGTAGTAACATTTGGACAATGGATTTATCAACATAGCAATGTATTGTTTGTTTGTTTTCAGGTATAAGAATAGTCTTTAAAAAGGGGAAAATATGTACTCCACGTCATCATTACACCTTGCACAAAAGGCAACTTGGTCTTCTAGTGTTCCATAATTTTCAAATTTGTAGTTGCACTTGGCACAAAATGCATGGAAGGGATTGGAGGAGGGGTTAGCCACTTTTAAAATTCCATGAATCTGAAACATATATGAAAATAGTATTGTTATGTAGGGGAGAAAATTTAGTAAAGATTTTTGGGAGGTAAGAATGTTGGAATGATTACCTGAAATGTTGATTGCAGGAATTTGTGTACCCTTTCCTCTATTCTTTTGTTGTTTAGTTTGAAAATATGTGTAGCTTTGACAGTTTTGAATGTGTTGGATGGCTCTTTCTACCTTACAATATTTTTGAATAACATTGGTGGAAACTCGTTTTCTCGCACCTAATTTTCTAGTTCTAAGAACTGTTGTGTGAAACTCTCATGTTGTTGTAGTTGTTTGTTAATAGCGAGTAAATTAGAGTTAATAAATGCATTCTAATGATAAAAAGTAGGAAGGAATGGGTGTAAATTTTTTTAGGAGAAGGCTTAGAAACATTTTGGTACCTGTGCTTTTTCCATGTCTGAATCACCATCTTTGAGGTCTAACATAAATTGTGATGTCATTCTTTTTGTGGAGATAACAATTGCAGCAATTGTTCCAATGGGATAGTTATTTGTAGTTGTAAGTAATTGTTTAATTGTCATTTCTGGTATGAACTTATATTCTTCACATAACCAAAGTATGACCTCAATTGTGCTTGTTTCTTGCAAAATGATAATGCAATCATAATCTCCATGATCATAATCTGTTTTGTGTGCAATTTAGAAGTTTGATACACATATTGTTGAGCCTGGAATGATTTTATCTTCATGTTCTTGGACAAGATGGCTAGTAACATTTAAACTAATAGTCATTCCAGCTTTCACATCTATCAAATCTGCACGGAGCACTTCACGTGTTTGGTTGTCTTTGTCGAGGTTGGATTTGTATACAACAATTATGTCACCTTCAAAAGTGTTTCCAGATTTTTGGGCGTTTAGATCCTCAATGGATATGGTATTGGGACTTGCAATTTTTGATCTATAGAGAATATAGTAGAAATTCTTGAGTTTTAGAAAATTGAATTAGCATAGTGGAAATTGATTTTTTGTATATTGAATACCTTTTGGGTGTAACTTCCAGTTTTGTTGCTTCTTTTTTGCTTGTTCTCTTTCTGCTTTTCATTCTTTTCCTACCGTAAAATATTATCTTGTTGAATTGTATACAAAGAAATTGTAGAAATTTGTGATATGATATCAATTATTCAAATTTGTTAGAGAAATTGTAGAACTAAATGTTTTTAGGTGGAAGTAAAATAATGTTATTTTATTTTTGTAGAAATGCATCAGTAGATTTGGTAAGAATGTTGAAACAAGAATAGGAGTTAAGACAACTAGCATTTTATATGGTCAGTGAGTTTTAGAGCTCAACTAATTTTGTTGATTAAGATTGAAATTTATAAATGTTGCAAGGTGATTGATCCAGTATGCTTCTAATTTGAAGGTGGAAGATGCATGTGTAGTCGAATTACAACAGACATGGCCATTCTTTTGCATATGATTAGATAGTATTTTTTTTTTTCTATACTCATGTCAATATTGAAATCTCCTATAAGATAAAAAATGTTTTGTGTGTTTATATGTGCAAGTATTTTATTGATAGTTGTTAGAACTTACAAAATTGGAGTGTTGGGTCTTGCATAGATGTTACACACATTCAACTCGATATTAGTTTGATTTATTGTCATTACAGTATATTTAAATTTATAGTTAGTCTAATTTTTTATTCTTATCTTGTTAAATTCTAATAGTGTGGAAATGTATGCATACTTGTAGTACTTAATACTATTTGCATAAATCTAAGTTGGAGAAGAATTAAAAATAAATGCATAAATTTATGTAAAAAGTATGAAGAAAATTAAATTTTTATAAGGGCATAAAATATTGACTGAAATGATCTTTGATTTTTATTTTTTAGGAAGGAAAACATTGCATTTGAAAATTAGAAAATGAGTTGCATAATTTTTTATACATTTGGAAGCTTAATATTTGTAGGCATGCATATTGAAGCAACTTTAAACATAAGAAATTAGAGAAATACAAAGATCAAATTAGAAAACTATTTGTAGCAAATCACTTTGTTAATCCGAGTTTTGTTTTTTCAATTCTAATTTGAAATAGAAAAATATCTCTAGGGAATTATACATATTTCCAAAGTTTTCAAAATTATATGAAATTTTGCATCTCTATAGAGATTCAAACTCTATAAAAAGGAGACCATTGTTGCAGATTTATGCATAGTTCTGGCATGAATTTCCATCAACAAATTTATGCTTTCCTCCATTTGTTATAGTCTACTTTGTAGTTTTTACACTTCCATTGCAGTTTGTGAACAAATTTCATAGTGGCTCAGTTGTTCTATGGCAATGGAATTAACAGGTTCCTTGGTGACACAACAATAACTGTTGTGAATGTTCTTATTCATGTTCTTAGTATCCACACAGGGATGTTGAAGGACATGGTCAATGCTTGATTTGAATTCAGTTTTGTTTGTCTGAATTCAGTTTTGTTTGTCTAGTTTGAAACACTAGCAGATTCAAACATTGGAGATTGCTTGGCAAAATTGTCAACAATTTTTTCTAGCATCTACAAAAATTGTAACACAAGAATTTAATTAGTAAGATTTAATTTGAATAACAATAACACATAATCTGAATATCTAATGAGATAATCTATTATTTCCTACTATTATTCTATAATATTTCTATAAATAGGGATATGATATAAAAACTTGGTTTTAAGAATCATACCCTTCATATGGTTCATGCAAAGACACTCATAATTTGTGCCTATCAAGTTGTGAATTTTTGCAACAGGCACTTGAGATGTACCACCATTCTCCTGGTTGTCTTCAACAGTAGTAGTGTAATGTGGATTTGGAAATTATTTACATATTAATTCATCCAATAAACCTGTATTTGTGTAAAAAACATATCTTGTTACTTCTTTGGCTTTAAAATTTTGTATCATATGTGTTGAATTACTGCACATATAATTTGATGGTGGATGCTACATTAATTTGGGAGATTGAATGGAAAGTTGACTTTCTTTGGTTGTAGAGTCCACTTTGTAAGATGACAACAAAGCATCTTCAAAGAAATTCCATAGGTTTTGAATGGTATAGCTAGAATTTGTAGTTTCCTTAGTTCCTTCCATGCACCTAGCAGTTGTTTGATAGGCATTTGTAGCCTCTTCAATTGTATCAAATGTTCCAAGCCATTAGCGTTTCTTAGATCGAGGCTCCCTAATTTCTGCAGCAAAATGACCCCATGGGTGTCTCCTCACACCTGTATATTTGTTTTTCTTTCTATGATACTTGAATATGTTCTGATTCACTATTACTTGTTCAGTTGCCTGAATTGTTTTTGTAGGTTCTTCAAAACTTGATTGGCTTGGCAATGTGTTCATTTATTCTTTGCATTATCTACTTCTATTGAAGAATCTGATCATGACACATTAAGCTTAAATTTGTTGTGTCTCCAGTTTCTTGAGTTTAGAAGTGGAGGCTAACTACTTATATTCTGGATAGAAAGGATATGCCAATAATCTATGCAAAGAAGTAGAAGAATACCACTACATTGCATAGTAGCAGTATAAGAAATTGAGGGGTATCTTTGACTAGGATGAGCAACAATATCAATAGGCATATTTCAAAAAATACAACAATAAACAGGAATAGATACAATATAGGGGTAGCCATTGCTTGATAAGGTAGACTAGTATGCCATCTATAAAAGTTTTAGCATGGAGAAACCATCTATAAATAGTTTGTATTTGGTGCACGTGATCCACAATCAATGGAACTATGACTTTGATCTCCTATAGAATATATAGTGAACCATATTAACTAATGTACTATTTGAACAAATCATGTATTGAAAAATTGTACAAGTATAATATCTGAACTTTTGAACAGTGGAAAACCAAGTCTCCAAAATGGCAACTCATTAAGGAAAAATAAATTTATTTTCTTATAAGGTCCATCTTACTTAGTTAGTGACGTATTGGTCTAATAATAACTAGGTTGTATATGTTATTTATTTCAGGCAATCTGGAAATTATCATCAAGATGGATGAGTATATGTTTTTTTGTCAAAGTGCTAAATATCCTTATTTGTTACTTGGGTTAAATTCAAGACAAATGCACTCCCAATAGTAAATGAATACTTTATGTAGATGACCAATAGAGTCTTCAGGCAACTTGAATTATCATCAAGATAATTGAGCTTCTATGTAATTTTATTTTCTCATATTGAAGTTCTGCTAGAGTTTGACCAATACAACATTAGTGATTAATTATCAACAAACCAAAAATAGTTGGAGCCATTTTTTTTCTAATTCCTATAAAGTTGCATGTTGCAGGAATTTAGGCTTTTTTTTGCTAGCATCATAGAGATTTGTTCTCTTGGCATCAAATCAATGGTTCAGTAGTTTGGTTTGTACAGGGAACACACAATAGATGGTAAACCAATGGATTTGAACCTAGCTCTTCTCAAAGTAATTTCCCTCATTTACCACTCCACAAAACCCCAATAGACGTTTCCATAGATTTGGGTACAGGGTAGAATTTTGATCTATTGCGACTTATATAGGCCTAAACGTAGGTGGTAGAACTTGGTTCTCACCTAGTTTGAGTGCTTAATATGGACATGGGTTAATGAATGCACCGATGCAATAGCATTGGCGAGGCCTATTTTTAGCAAAAGCATTTATAATGTCAAATTATGTTGTAGGGATGGACATGTCAATATGAAATGTAGGCAACAATGTAACTTAACTCAAAATTCTTTTGGAAAGGCAAGTCATCGAAATGGTACCTCATCATAATAACAAAGTGCTAGTTTAATAGTATTAGTCACCTACTATGTTAACAAAAGACCAAGTCTAGTGTGATATTGGCCAATTAACTTTTACAAAATAAAATATAGTAAATTATATATAATACAATAGATAGAAGATTTTATGAAATATTTTATTTTAATACAATTATAGAAAAGTGATAGCTTGTATAATTAGTCTAATGTGTAAGCATCTAGAACTTTCTATAACCTAATTTGGTAGCTGTCGCAAAAGCCATTCCCTAGCGATTGTTGACTGCACCACACAATCTGCACTAGACAATTTGTGTAGAATCTTGAAGTAAGTCACTAGCCATTGTTTCAACGAGTTTTTTTATAAATATGCACATACCCAGTTGATTATTGGTTGTGTTTTATTTCATTCTAAAATAATTTTGTTTTAGAGCGGTCAACATTTTTAACATGTTTTGTTCGTTTTAGATAGTTTCTTTCAATTTTTATTTTGTTATTCATTATTATAACAGTTGAACTTCATTCAGAGAGTACTTGATGACAATTATTTTTATTGTTGATTTTCAATAGGATTTGATTCGAGCACATGTTTTATGTTTTGCGATTCACCCTTATTTTATGTTGGTTTCTAGTTTATTTGTCAATGTAGATTGCAATTTAGTGATATTGGTTTTTCCATTGTTTTCAATCGCTAGATTTTGAACCGACGCTCTAGAATTCCGTTATAGATTCTCCCAAGATTTTATCAGATTTACTAATTTTTTTCTTAATATAGAATTCTTCCATATTTCACTTGCAAGACAATTTTTTGTGTAGAAAGCCTAGAAAATTAAAAGGTTAAAGAGGAATTGGCCTTAGTTAAGTTCCTTGTGGGTATTCAAACATGAATCCACATGACAAGAATGATATAATTGTTAGTATTAAATATTTTTAAAATATATATTTTAAATTTTTCTATTTTATAATAAATTCAATGTGTTATATTTATATAATATAATATATATTTTAAAGTATATTTTATTTTGGCAGTGAATTATATGTATTATATTTATATTTTATAATATATGTTGTTAAATAAAAAGTATTATATAATATATACTTAATATATAATACAAAATTTTGCATATAATATTTTTTAAAACATTAAATTATAGCTATATAGTTCAAGAATGTAGTAAAATAACAATTAGTATTATTATATAAAATATTAATTAGAGCTATATAGTTCAAGGATGTAATAAAATAATAATTATTATTATTATATGTTATTTAATACTTTTTAATATTATGTTTAAAGTTTAAATGTATTATAAAGTCTGGTTATAAGATACCTCTAAACCAAAAAAATACTTTTAAATATATAGATAAAAAGAATATAGCTTGACTATCAAGTCTTTGAACAAAATAAACATACATTACCAGGCCAAGCTTTTTGAGTTTTATCTTTTTTTTAGCTGCTTGGGAGTATTTTTTATTTATTATAAAAACCTTATCTAAGTTGAAGCCAATTTGTTTTAAAGCCCATGTCGTGCAGATTTCTTATTGCCGGAGAATCGAGCCTATAGGTGGAGGATGCAACAGAAATAAATATATGGTACCTGCTTTGCATAGTATTTACCCTGCACGTTTCAGATTCACATTTAATTCCAGTGCATTTCAATGAATTTGTGTCACATGGACTATGAATATGTGTCATTTTCTTTGATTTCACGTCATATCAATGCATTTGCTTTCATTTCGAGAATAAATGCTTCTCCGTATCAGAGTATTAACATCTTTTATGCAGTGGACATTAATTATGTTAATTGAAAATTAGTTTCATTTAATTACAGGTGCATTGCAAGACTGAGAAGCATTTGATCATTTTGTATTTCCTGATGGCACTGACAACTAGGATTCAAATGCAATGGAATTTTCTGCATACCCTTTTCTACCTTGTCTAAAATCATGATTTTTGCTCTTAGAAGAGTGGTTTTCCGATAAGCGGGGTCGAAAGTGGGATGACTGAGTTTCAATGGCTTGGGCATGAGAATGGGAGAGGGATGGTTCCTGAGGCTTCTTATGTTATGTATAAGATGATCTAGGTCAATATAATGGACTACTCTGAGAAAACTGCTCCATAGGAATGATAATTTCGGACAGCCTGGATAATGGGTTTTTCTTGGTTGTTTTAGAATCAATTTATTTTTTAGTTAAATTTTTCTATTACAGTTCTATGTGGCTAGGGTTTTTATTAGTTTTGGGTTGTTTTGTAGGCTCTAGTGAGACAGTCAGTGTTGACAATCTTTTGATGGTTACAGGGGCTTTGTTTGTCATTTCTCTTAGGGTAAGAAATTCACTTCCTTTGGGTTTATGGATGAACTAAAAATGATTTTAAAAGCTTCATAATTGTTTGTCACATGGACTACACTTCACTGATAATTTTAATGGAGATTAGCCATTCATTAGACTTCGTGCAATTTGAGAAATAAAAATGAAGAGGTTGTATGAAGCGCGTCTCAATTGTTGCAAGGGATTTGAGGATCCTCGGTCCAGTCTTTTTCTAGGTATGTTTTCTTATTCTCTACTTTTTCTAATAATGCTCTTTCCATGTCCTTATAAACAGGGCTTTGCTTGAAATTTTAAAGCAATTTAGCGAATTGTTGACAAGTAACCTATAATTGGTGACGAATAATTTTGAATTTGGGGGTCTTTATAGACATAGAGAGAAATAAAGTAGAGAAAAGAAATGAGGGGTCTTGTTTTTATTGTGTATGAAGATTTTGTACATATACGAACCAAAACACTAATGTTTATTCATCATCTTGACAAATGTCAACAATAGCTACTTTTTAAGTAGATCTTAACAATTAACAGGTAATTCAAAGTTAACATCACGTCTGATGAAAAAAATGGCTGCAATGAGTCTAAAAATAAGGGACTACAAAAAGATATTGGATGTGGGAATAGAAGATCCGAGAAGGATTATACATGCCATGAAATTTGGGTTGGCACTGTCAGTGGCTTCTCTCAGACACACAAAAGAAAAAGTGTAAGAAGATTGTCATAGTCTAAGAAATAGCACACGGCTAATGCTAACAAGACTAAAACAAGGCCATTTCCATGACCATTGCCAGTCTCTCTGAAAATCGTAGATAGACGACATGTATGTAGGAATAGAGTGTAAACTTAAAAGAAAAGGAAATCAATCAACACTGTTGCCTAAAATACATATTTTTGGGGTTCTTCTAAAGATGGGTTTGGGGGTATAATTAGGATGAGGAGAAGAAGTTATGTTTATAGCTTCTTGTGTAGAAGAAGGATTGTAAGGCTTGAAATTTTCCATTGTAGCGAGATCTTCCACAACTTGTGCCACATGTTGAAGCCTCACTACAATCTCGACCAACATACATAGCCAAAGGAAGCACGTCTGCAAATCCAACCCCATGTGATGATATTAACCTTTTCTATGTCTCTATGTTGTCCCTTTCTCCATGCCATATTAATCTTTTGATCGCCTTCTTGTCTTTTTCGTTACCTAAATCTTCATCTTCTGCTTCTCTATTTTCATTCTCAGTGATTAAGAGCTTTGTTGAGCATGCAAGGCAGCTTGCACATCCTTCAACGCAATTTGCAGTTCCTTCATCATTGACTTCCAATCGCATCTTAATGGAATGAGGAAACTCTTAGACAGTAGAAAATTCTATTGGAATTTGTAACATATAAGGCTTAGGCTTCTCCCAAAGAAAATAATTTTGCAGTAGCATGTATTTGTGTAGAAGTGGACCTCCTTAAGGGACTTTTTGAGCTAGATAATCTGAAATTGGAAGAATTTGAATATACTCAAAATATTGTGCTAGGCTTATAATTCCCACTATTTGCTCCAATAAAATGGCGTAGGAAAGAAAGGGTTAGGGTTGCTTTGTAAATGACTACAATATTTGCTCTGATAAAATGGTATAGATTAGCAAGGTCTAAAAGATTCCTTTGACAAACACACATTAATTTGTATGTTTGCATTGATAAATGACATATAGTAGCGAGTGTTGTGGTTACTATGGCAAATTGCCATATGAACAACTCAAACATCAATGCTGCAGATTGAACATTGAGTCATTCATATAGTGCATTGTTCCACAGGGACATGAGTCTAGGTGATATTATTGACTAAGAATAGGACATATTCCATCTCAATTGAATTAACAACCCAAATTATTAATATAAAATCAATTTGAATTTATTGAAATGATTCCATAATACATATTTATTTTCTTATAGCTACAATTTTTTAAAAGTTATTTTAATTTTAATATTAATTATTGTCTAAATATAATTTATTATTATATCAAATTGTTTTTCAATATATTTTGGAAGTAAATTTTACTAAGAAGTGGATATTGTAAACATTAAATTCATATAATTTGGAAATCTTAAAAATACATGAGATATATATTCTAAATATTATTAAAAAAATTCTTGAAAAATATTTGAATTAAATAATTGTTTTCAAAAATCATACCTTCCAGCATATTATAAAATTATGTATTTAGTATTTTTTTTATGTTTTTAGAATATTACATCTTCTATAATTAAATTGTTTAAAAATATAATTTTGTATTTATAAATTATATATATTTGTTCTAGCAATTTTGAATTACTAAAATCTAAAATACTTTTTTGCTTAAAAAAATATCATAGCTTCCACCAAATTATAAAATTATCTATTTAGTAATTTTTTATTTTTTTTGAGAATATTACATCTTCTATAATTAAATTGTTTAAAAATATAATTTTCTATCTATAAATTATATATATTTGTTCAAGCAATTTTTAATTACTAAAATCTAATAACACTTTTTTTGGTAGTAAAAAATCTAAAAAAAATATTACTAACATGAGTAGAACGCTTCAATAGAGGTAGTATGTACATAGTCGAGAAGGAACAAACAAAATTTAAATAAAAAATTGGGTATTCATTCCTGTTTACTACCCAGGTGAAAGATATTTCAGTAAGTGATACATACCTATTTATCAACGAAGCAAGGATTTGTAATAAGTATTTCCTATCTTTGCACAACCTCTCAGCCTAACTGGTCCTTTGAACAACTCACCCTGTAAATTAGGGACAAAATTGTCTATTTTAGCAAGTTAATCAGAACTCAGTAAATCTATGAAATATTTTAGCAAGCTAAGTAGAACATTGTGCACCTAGAATCCAAAGTCCTAACAGTAGCACTCTTAGGAAACTGAATGAATGGAGCACAGTCAAGGGAAGCAACCCTTACCAATGAGAATATTAGGATCAGTTGAGTGTCTAGTTGATTTCCATATAAATTAGGGACCAAAATCTATCATTTGACAAGTTAATCAGAAATCATAATATATCTAACAAATATTTTAGCAAGCTAAGCTTTACATCGTGCACCTATAGTCGAAAGCTCAAACATTAGCACAACTACGAAACTGAATGATGGGACTATAGACAAAGGAAGCAACCCTTACCAATGAAGCTATTAGTAATAGTTCATTGCCTACTTAATCCTTCCAATCCACTCTGTATTTGTCTTCTGAAGGCCCTACCATTAATAGTCATCTAAGAAAGTTAATAAAAGAGAAAAACAAAATATAAACTTCAAGAAAAGAAAGTGACTAGTCTCAAAAACAATTAGAAACTTGAAGAAAACAAAGTGGTGGTTACTCATGCCCATTTTATGCCTAGATCAAAACATAACAGAGTAAGTCATACATACCTATTTATGAATAAAGCAAGGAATTATAATACTTCTGTCCTAGATGAGTGCAAAGCCTTAAAGCCTAACTGCTCCAAAATGCAAAAGCTGTCCTATGTATGCACAACCTTGAAGCCTAAGTGCTCGAAAATGCAAAATTTGTCTTATGTGTGAACAACCTTCAAGCCTAACTCCACTGAAATGGAAAAGCTATAAAATAGAAGAAAATTTTATTGATTTCACAAATTAATCAGAACAAGTTACATAGCCAAAGAAATAAAATAACAGTTCAAACAATTTTACCTGATGTCTCCAACACTTTGTTGCACTGTTTGTTTATTTGTTTTTCACCTTAGTTTGTACCCACTAATTTGCCTTTTAATTTTATGTCACAAATCAAGGACCTGTTTGAATTGCACAATGCACAAATAAATGTTACTTTGCTTTCTTATTGATTTCAAAATGTAAACTTTTTTTTGCAGGTAAAACTATTTTTTTTAAAGCAAAAATACTGTACAAAATTGCAGGGAAGAAATCACATGCAAAAAAGAGGACAATTTTCTTGTTAAGAACGAACTCCTGACAAAATTGCAGAAGACAAAGCTACATTACAATCATACACCTTCAATCTTCTCAGAATGCTCTTCAGTGTTGTCAGAATGCCCTTCGGTCTTTTGAGATAAGATAAAGAGATAAGATTTCATAGATTGTTCTTCATAGTCAAACATTTAGTTATGTCATGTCATTTCCAATGCAATTGTTCACTGCATCTAGAATTTGTTTGTCTGCCACGCACTGCCACTGTTAATGCTTGTACTTGCACAATCTTGGGACGTATCTCTTTAGAGTGCCCATTGTGCTATAAAAATTTATAGAAAATGGAGTTTGTAAATATTTTATAAATCTAACATTTAATGTGCACAGACCAAATTCACTTATGGTTTACTGTTACATTTATTGTAGGGAGTAGATTTCACTTTAATATTTATTGCAAACTGGTAAACATCAATTCTACATTTCTTGCAAATGTAACTCTTAATAAAATAATTGAAGGAAAATATTTTAAAAATACATTTGTACTCTTCTTTTGTACTCACATTTATTTATTGCGGTTTGAAAATGTCTCCACGAATTAAATGATCTCCAAACTAATTTCATTGAAAATACAAAACACTTTAAAAAAATAAATTTGACAATTATTTGTATGACTGTTTCCCAAGTAAGCCAATCAAAATGCACAATTTTTTTTTTTTAAATAGTAATAAACAGTACAAATAAAATTGAACTATAGGCAAAAAATTTCATTACATTAAATACAGTCCTATGATTGGATAACAAGTCATTGTGAGAGAAGAAAATTACACTCGATGGATGCATAAGATTTCTGCCTTCGACAGGAACTAATAAATCTTAAACTAAATCTTTATGTCATTTCATTTTATATTGATTTACTTAAAAGTTTTCAATTAAACTAAATCTTTCAATAAGTCTTTCTTTTTATCTTTAATGTGTTTAATATTGTTCATTTTTTTTAGTTATTAATAAAAAATTTAATATTGTTCTATCGTTCTATTTAATAGTTTTTAATAAAAACTTTCAATCATTTATTTTTTTCTTAAGATATAGTTTTAAAAAATTAATATAAAAGTATATTAATTAATTAATTTTTCATTTTTTTCAAATTTTTATTTTCTTTTAAAACAAATACTTTAAAGCTATATAATTTTTTAATTATTTAATTTCAAAATTATATAGTTATATTTTATTTTATTTATTTTAAATGTTCTTATAGTTTTTTAAAACACAAAAACAAGAAAATATAGTTTTTGTTTAATTAAGGAGTTTTTTTTAGGACCTTTAATTTCATCCTAAAAGGCTAATTTTTTCTTTTAATCTTAACTTACAATAATTTTATTTCTTTTAATAAAGAAATTTTTGCATACTTAAATATTTTTACAATTTCAACCTTAATTCCTAAAATTAAGTTGAACTCTTCTAACTATCACTCTTTGAAAACTCACATTTCTTTTATTTTTCATTTTAAACATCTTTTGCATGTTGCTATGAATCCCAAATCAAAACTTGATCTATCTGCATCTAAAGATGATCAAGAAAAATCGAGGCTCAAAACGAGGAAGCCTTGACCTCATAGGTATTTCCATGTCACCCGAACTATATGTTCACATTGGGACATGCACAAAATCCTATGACACATGGGACAAACTCAAGATTATTTATGATAGTTCAAACGAATCTAGAAAGATTCAACTTCAAGATCAACTTGAAGATTTAAGGTATTCTGATTTTAAATCTTTGGATGATTTTTTATTAAAATTTGATGCTTTAAATAGTCAATTGCAAGGTTTAGGAGTAAAATTAGAAGATCTTAGATTAATTCATCGTACTCTTAAAAAATATCTTCCTAGGCAATTTCAACAATTCATTACTAATATTCATGCTCAATTAGCTATTCCTTCTTTAGCTAGTTAACTCATTTATGATATTTTTCATAATTTATTAAGACAAGAAGAAGTTAAGTTGATTCAATTTGGAAATCTTAAGTGTAGTGAACATGTTTTTTGGTCTACAAATCATAAGAAAAACTTTAATCCCCATTCTAAACAACATTATAATAATAAACCTAATTATAATAATAACAATGATCTTAGAAAGTCTAACTCTTCTAAGAGACCTCTTTGCACTTATTGTAATAAGGATGGTCATTGGAAAAATATTTTTTTCAAGAAGCAAAATGAAAAAATCATGTGAGGAAAAATAGTCCACAACAAAATAAAACTAATAATCTATAAGTTTCACAACAATGCAAATCAATCTATACGTGCTTTTACGTGCAACAATAATAATAAGGTCATTGCTAATGCTAAATTAGACAATGATAATTTATTTGAATTTTATGAATTTTCTCATTCTAGATGCTCTTTAATATCTACCATTGATTTCAATATTTGGCATGAAAGACTTGGTCATATCAATGCTAACAATATTGTCTTGATGCAAAAACTTAATATGGTAGAAGGATTGCCTATTATTGTTCCCTCTAAAATTATATGTGTAGGATGCATGAGTGGTAAGATGCATAAAGACCCCTTTCCACAAGGTCAAGGATGGAGAGAAAATCATAAGTTGCACTTAGTCCATAGTGACCTTTTGGGACCTATCGAGAATAAATCCATCCAAGGATCATGGTATTCACTTACTTTTGTTGATGATTATTGTAGAAAAAACTTGGATCTATTTTCTTCATATTAAGGATCATGTTCTTGATATATTTTTTGAATTTCATAAATTTGTTGAAAGACAATTTGGTTTTAAAATCAAAATTCTTAAAATTGATAATGGTAAAGAATATGTGAAAAATGCTTTCAATAGTTATTTAAAGTACTTGTATTAAACATGAGTTAACCATTCCCTATACACCTCAACAAAATGGTGTAATATAAAGGAAGCATAACACTATTGTTGAAATGGCTAGATATATGTCTTATAAATTTTGGGTTCAAGCTATGTTTTGTGATACTTACATTATTAATAGGACTCCTACATATTTTTTAAAGGATATAACTCCTGAAGAATCTTGGTCTGATAGGAAGCCTAATCTTAAGCATTTAATAATTTTTGGCTCAATTGCTTATGTTCATAAACCTAAATAAAAAAGGAAAAAAATATATCCTAAATCTTCTTATCATATTTTTGTTGGTTATGATGAACATTGTAAAGCTTATAGAGTTTATAATCCTATTACTAACAAAGTTAAAGTTTCTAGAGACGTATGTATTGCTGAAAATGGTGTTCATAATTGTTCTAAAGTGCATAATAATGAACCTTCTCAAAACAATGTTGTTGTTGTTGAGGATAATCCAAAAGATGAATCTTTTCTTAACCCTCTTAATGCATTTCTTACTCATAGTTATAGTGAAGATAAACATGTTGAATCTTCTCTTCTTGATTCTTCTTCAAGTGATGATACTCCTAATTCTAAAAGAAAGCCTAAATGGTTTACAAAAATTATGCAAGAAAGTGAGGATATTTTAGCTAGAATGAATAAATCTAAGACTAGAAAGGCAAACTATTGTAATTATGCTTTGATGTCTAAAATTATGCATACAAATGATCCTCAAACTTATGAACAAGCTAAAGATCAACCTCATTGATAAAAGGCTATGCAAGAAGAATATGATACTTTAATTGTTAATAAAACTTGGAATCTAGTTCCTTTACCTCAAGGTAAGAATCTTGTTTCATGTAAATGGTTATATAGAACCAAGATTAATGCAAATAATAAGGTTATCAAGTTTAAAGTTAGATAAGTTGCTAGAGGCTTCTCTCAAGTGGAAGGCTTAGAATATAACAAAATAGTTTCTCCAATAGCTAAGATGCCAACTATTAAATTAGTTCCTTCTTTAGCAGCTTATGTGCATTGGCCTATTTATCAAATGGATGTTAAAAATGCATTTTTAAATGGTGATTTACATGAATAAATTTATATGTCTCAACCTTTAGGTTTTATTAAGGAAGGTAATAAACATCTTTTTTGCAAATTAAAGAAATAAATTTATGGTTTAAAACAATCTCCTAGAGAATGGTATTGTAAATTTAATGATTTCTTTATATCTCAAGGTTTCATTAGAAGTAAAAATAATCTAAATTTATATATTAAACATAGTGAAAATGATATACTGATCATTATTTTATATGTCAACGATTTGATTATTACTTCTAGTTCTAAAAATTTGATTAACGATATTAAGTCTCAACTCAATCAACAATTTCAAATGACTGATTTAGGCTTATTACATTATTTTTTGGGTATGCAAATTTGGAAAACACCTAAAGGTATCTTTCTTTCTCAACATAAATATGCTCAAGATACCTTAGATAAGTTTAAAATGAATGATGAAAATTGTGCTTCTACTCCTTGTGAATTAGGAACTAAATTAATGGTTAATATAGAAACTCCTTTTATTGATCCTACTTTATATAAGCATTGGTAAGAAGTTTAAATTATTTAGCACTTTAAAGACCGGATATTTCTTATAGTGTTGGTCTGGTTTCTAGATATATGTCTAAACCACAATAAACTCATTTTAAAGCTGCAAAAAGAATTTTAAGATATGTTAAAGGTACTCTTAATCTTGGTCTCTTTTATGATGCAAATTATGTATTTTATTTAAAAGGTTATATTGATTCAAATTTAGGAGGTGATCCCAATGATGGGAGATCTACTTGTGGTTATTGTTTCTTTGTTGGATCAAGTGCAATCTCATGGAATATTAAGAAACAACAATCTACTTCTCTTTGTTCTACAAAAGCTGAATATAAAGGTTGTACCAATGTATCCAAAGAAGCATTATGGTTAAGAAGATTATTTGAAGACCCGGGTCTACCTCAAAAGGATCCTACTCCTTTATATTGTGATAATCAAAGTGTTATTGCTATGACAAAGAATCTAATTTTTCATGCAAGGGACAAGCATATTTCTCTTCAACATCACTTCATTAGAGATAAAATTGAAGACAAGAAAATTTCTCTTTTGTATTGTAAAGGTGAAGATCAAGCTGCAAATATTCTCACCAAAGCACTTTGTAAAGATAAATTTCTCTTTCATTGTAAAAATTTAGGATTACAACCTATTGAAGGGTTTGATTTAAAATCTTCAAGTAAAGCTTAAAGGGGGATGTTAGAAGTTTAATCTTTACTTGGTAAAGGTTATTTATTACTTGTAACTATTTAATTACTTGTAGGATATTCCAAAGGAATCCCTACAAGTCTTTTGTCTTTTTTATCTCCTCACACATGTGTGAGTATACTTATTTTATTTTATTCATTTATTAAGGAATATTAGTGGCTTAGGTGTAGCCTCATCCTTATGAGGATCTTGACACCTTGCACACACATAGGATGAATGGCGGGATCCATAGAATTGGGAGTTACTTTGTAACTCCTCTTATCACCTCTATTTATTGAGGTGATTTTCCTCCCATTCTTTATGAAGTAAGCTTAAGACTCTCTCTCTCTTTCATATTATTCTGCATTTGCCTCATTCATAATATTGGGGTTTTTTCTTTGTTTTTTCCCTTTATCAAATTCTTGTATCTCCTCTTTATATGGTGGTGCTTGTTTTGGACTCTCATTTTTTGGTAATCTCTTTCCTTCAAAGAATGTAAATTAATTAGTTATTTCCATTGCTTAATTCATTTTCCCTTCAAAATAAAATGTTATATCGTGGAAATAAAAGGTATACAATAGAAGAATGTCATTTTTTTAGAATTGAGGAAATGGAGTGAATTATTTTTAATCATGGTATCGTCTTACTTGATCCTCTAGTTCCAACACATGTAGAAAGATCAATAAGTCTTATTAAGATATATTGTGAGACACCAATATTTGGGGATGAACAATCCAATTGAATGGCTTGCATTAAAATATCATCTCCCATATCACCTGTTGATACATATGAATCCAATGTTGACTCATTCACGAGTTTTAGTGATTATTTGCTTCAGAGTATATCTATCAAACACCACATTTTTATTTCTAGAATCCCACCTTGTAGTTTTGGATGACACATCTAGGACATATTTCTTCTCTTTGATGTTAGCTTAGATGAAGTTGCATCACCAAATTTTCATCTTTTAATATTTCTCTTGTCTTTCCTACATCAACTTCTATCATGACAGATTGTGAAAACACTGATAAGTTGACCTATCTAACTCAATCATCATCTATCTTGACATCATTTGCAGCAATATTAGATTCACATTGGTCTAGTTGTCACCATACATCCATAGTCCCTATTCCTGAATCACATATGGTACCTGATCCATCTTATCAGTATCTATCACACATCAACATTGGCTTTGAGATCATTGAGCATCATTAAAAGGAATAATTGGTATCATTTAAGTCTTTGGATCATGTGCAAGGTTCAGAGACATTCATCATACTTGCATATTCCTATTTTGAATGGGAAGTCATTTTGCACATATTTGTGGTGTTGTTTCTTCCCAAGCGGAGAAATGTTATTCAACGATAATGGGTCATCTTTAGCATCTAGTGTTGAGCATCTACCAACATTGCAAGCATCATTCTGAGGGGAGACTGCATGGTTTCTCTTTTCCTATTAGTTTTGGGAAGCATTTCCTCACATGGCATTCATAACTTCACATTTTTTGGGGGGGTCACATGACCTTTCTTTTCTCTCCTATGGGGGGAAATTTCTTGTACTTATGTGATATAAGTAGTTCTTGGGGGGTCATCATGAGTCCTTCTATCTTCTTCACTTGTACATTTTATCATTATATTTTCATCATTTCTCTTTTAGAGAGGATTTTTTATTTCCCATTGGTTTATCTCCTCTACTCTGCTTTATGAGATATTTATACATGATTACCTAACATGGCCTCATAGCCGAGACTCATAATTAGTGCATACATTACTCCCTAAGTTTCACTTAAGGGGGTTGCTAGTGTAAAAAGAGTCATTATTTACCTAGTTAGCTAATCACATTTTTAGGATTGACCTTTTCACACTCATAGTTTAATCTTACTTAAGTTTCTTTTGATTTTGTCTCACTTCATAAAATTTATACATGTGTCCTCATCACTTGATACACCTATTGACATTTTCTCACAAACTTGTCAAGTGAGCTCACAAGTGTTCCATCTTTGGAAGGTTAGTCGGTTGTTTAGTCTTACCTTCCTACCTCATCTACCTTGTCTATATATGTAAGGCTTCATCATTGTATTAGACACTCTTCATCATATATTGATAGACATACTATTATGCTCATATTTTCACTTATGAAATATTATCAATTCAAGCTCTTTGATCTTGGCATTCTCCAACACCACTCACATATAGCATCAATAAACCATCACTAGATCAAAAATCTAAAAACAATATGTATAAGGGGCTAATTCTATGATGGATACAAAACGAGCCAATAAATTTCAAGAATTATTTGAGGAACCAAAATTGATGTCTGATGAATTTAGGGAAGAGCATAAAATCAGTGTTCTAGATGTTTGAACAATTGACCAAGTTACTTCTAAAATCTTGAAGCCAAATTTGATAGTCAAATAGAAGAAAGGTCAAAAATCCAATATGCAACATTGAGCAAAAGATGCCACTACTAAAGACCAAAATACCATAAACAAGTTTATGAATACTTTAAGAGAGGAACCACTCCCTTAGGGTCCAATGAATATAGAAACATAAAATGTTAAGGGCCTACACACACCTAACAAAAAGTGCCTAATCAAGTGATCTGTAAACAATTTTTGTTGATGTTATGTTGCTATAAGAAACTAAATTATTAGAGGATGGAAGTGAGGCATTTTAAACATAAGTTATAGTTGGGATGGAAAATATGTCTCTATCTAGGGTACTTCTAGAGGAATTTGCACACTCTAGAGAACTCAACGTATAAAGGAAGAAGAGTGACACGAGAATAAATTTTGACTGGAAAGTAAAGTTACTCATTTGGACTTGAACCTCTCTTTCCAACTAGTCAACGTTTATGGTCCAATAAAAAAAAAGGTAAATTTAAGGTATGGTTTGAAATCACAAAATTCATCTCTAGTTTTATTAATACGTAAATTTTTATTCTTATTGGGGATTTTAAAATTATACTAATCCTACAAAGAAAAAAGGAAGGGTGAACTATGAAAACAAGAATAAAAAAGATTTTAGGAAATTTTTTAGTGAGAATGATTTAACTATTTCCCCCTAAAAATTATGAGTTCACATGGATAAATCATCAAAAAGGTTTTATCAACATTGTAGAACAACTGGATAGATTCCCTGCTTCCTTAAATTGGTGCTAACTTCCTATCTTTGTTACCTCCACCATCCTACCAATCTCTGGGTCTAATCACTTCACTGTGATTCTCAACAATGAAAATGATTGATCTCCTCATATATACCCCTTCAAGTTTGAGAGGATGTGGCTAAGGAACAAGTCTCTAAAAAATCTATGAAGGAATGGTGGAAAAACACCCAAATCCCTAAAGGATCTAAAATGTTCATGAATGCTAACATATTCAAAAAAATATTTAAGGAGAAAGAAGAAATCGAAGCCAAACTAGAAATACTAAACTATGATATGCCATGGAATGACTAAGAAAGACTATGAAAAGGAAAAAACTTCTAGGGGAGCACTATAAAATTCTCGCACAGGAAGAGATATACTAGAGAAAAAATCCTAGGAGATGTGGCTAAAAGATCGTGATCTGAACACCAATTTTTTTCATAATTACACAAAATTAGAAGGGAAAGGAACATAATTTCCTTGATATTGAGGACAAATGAAATATTTCTAGAAGATCAAAAATACATTCAAAATGAAGCTATGGAATACTTTATAGACTTGTTGGAAAATGCAAATTCCATGAGCCTTAGTGAGAAAGAGATGTTCTACAATTTTATTCTAAATATTGTGACAAAGATAGATAATTAAATGCTAATTGCACCAATTTCTAAGGAGGAAGTCTAAGAAGTTGTGTTCTTGATGCACCTAGACAATTGCTATGGGGCTGATGGATTTTTTGGCCCTCTTCTACTAGGAATTTTAGGAACTCATTAGTGAAAACATTTGGAAGGTTGTGGATGATCTATGAAAATCCAAGAAAATATTGAAAGATATAAACACGACGTACATAGAATTGATCCCGAAGAAAATAGACTTGTTCACCTTCAACGACTTTTGCCCAATTTTGCTATGTAATACAATTTACAAGATTATATCTAAGGTAATGGAAAATTGACTCAAGTTGATACTGCCACATATCATTTTAGAAGAGTAGTCGGGTTTCACCCCTGGATGGAATGTAATGAAAAACATTATTATGGCTCAAGAGAACTTGCATTCCATCTCAATTTATAATCAAAGTTGTATGATATTAAAGTTGGATGTCAGTAAAGCATATGATAGAGTTAATTGGAGGTTTTTTCTAAACATTCTCAATAAGTTTGGATTTCATTAAAGAATGGATACAATGGATTTATAAGTATACATATCCAAAGTTTAGTACTCAATCTTGGTTAATGGTTGTCTATGTGGATTCTTCAATCCTATTAGTGGTTTGCGACAAGGAGATCCCCTTTCTCCCATTTTATTTTCAACATGGATGAAACACTAGCCTACAATCAAACCATTTTCTGACTTGGGAAAATGGAATGGATTCTAGGTGGTAGATAACCTCCCATCCATCACTCATTAACAATTCACAGATGATGTACAATTTTATATGAAAAAGAAAACCTTTAAGAAACACATATAATAAATCTCTTACTAGAAAAATACACTATTACCTTGAGATAGATTATCAATAATAAAAAATATAATATATATTCCTTTAACACAAGAAAAGGACTCCAAAGACAAATACTAGAAATATTAAATTTCAACAAAGGCATGCTATTGAGAAAGTGCCTAGGAATACCATTTTTTAAAGGAGCAATCAAGACATGCCTATGGAAAGAAATAATAGATAAGTGAAAAAAGAAAGCAATGTATTGGAAAGGTAAATGGCTAGATATTTCCAAGAAAATGCAAATGATCAAAACAATTTTATTTCCACAATCCCAAAATATCAAGTATCTAGTACACAAGTTATAAAGAAAGTTGGGAACATAATGAAAAGTATAATGAAAAATATTATGGGAAGATTCTAATGAAGATAGAAGGACTCCCTTAGTTGGCTGGAAAATACTATTTGAAGAAAAGAAGTGGGAGGTTTTGGAATAAGATCAATCATGAAATATAATAGAGATCTTAGCACGGACCTCATATTGAAAATGTATGAGAACCTAGGAGCACTTTGGTGCCAAATATTAGAAAATAAATATTTGGACTTGGTTAATTGTGAATGCATCCTAATGAATCCTAATGTGCCATGGGGATCTCACTTATAGAACTTCATGCTAAGCTTTCAAAGCTTGACAATGGAGCATCTAGTATGGGTGGTTAATAATAGAAAAAATATAAGTTTTGGATAAGATCATGGAAAAAATTTCTATTGCTAATCAAAATACTTGTGTTGGTGGCACTTCAAAACCAACTATTTGAAATCCTAAGCACACATGTTAAGGACTGCTTTACTATTTTAGGAAATAATGTAGAATGGAACTAAACAAAAATAGATAATTTGAACCTACATAAAATCACTAAATATGTGCTAATCAAAGCATTGGAGAGAAGGAAAATACTCCCAAACTATAAGGAAGACAAGATAATTTGAGCCATGTCTAAATTATGATCCTACTCATTCAAAATATAATATAAAATCCAATCAATGAGGGAAGCAAGCCCAAAACGATCAACATACTTCTATTAAATAAAATGGGTCTTACCAAAGGCCAAAGCCTTTACCATGACAACACTGCATAAGAGAATCCTAACTAGGGATCATTTAAACACAATCAAAATTGTTGAACCATCATGGTGTGTTATATGTAAAAAATAAGAAGAAACAACAAACCACCTCTTACTCAATTTCCCACTCACTAGTGAATGCTGGAGTTGGTTAAAAAATAGTATCAATTGGTGTGATGTTATACCTAAGGACATCACAAACCTCTTCAAAATATGGCCATGAATAAAATTTTCCATTTAGGAAGGCATTTGGATTTCCAACCCATGAATACTAATGTGGGAAATCTTGAAGGAAATGAACAATAGGATTTGTAAGAAAATTTACAGTGCAAAAAATAGAGAAAAACAAAACACAATAGTTACATGGAAAACCTAGTAAAATTATACCAAAAAAAAGCCACAAGAAAAGATCTTTCAAAAAGTTACAGGAAAACATGACTTCAACAAAGTATAAGAAGTCTGAGTTGTAGAGTCCTTGTCGAACAAAACTTTCCAAAAATAGAAAGTGTGACTCATACAACTACATGTCGAACACTTGTCAAAACTACCAAAATAGGGAGTCATAAACTAGCTAGATATCAATGTCGACTATTCGTCACTATTGGAATAATAATAAAATTGACTTCATATTCCAACACTCTCCCACTTGAAGTCAAATTCCTCTCTTGCAAATAAATCCTCATACTGAAATACCAATGCCTATGCTGCCAATCATCAAGTAACATACAAGCCTAGATAAGTTTTGCACTAGATGAACTCTTTACCAATGGGCTTCATCAAAATATATGTTGGTTTTATATCAGTGTGTATCTTGGCCAAAGATATCTATCCTCCTTCCACCACCTCGTGTACAAAGTGATATTGAATATCAATATGATTTGTTTTGATATGATATATTAAGTTTCGTGCTAAGTGTAAAGCACTTTGGTTGTCACAATGCAATACCATGGTATCCTGATTTACCTACAATTCACCTAAAATTCTATGAAGCCAGATTGCCTCCTTGCTAGTCCGTGTTGTCATATATTTAACTTTAGTAGTAGACAATGCCACCACTATCTGTAAATTTGATACCCAGCTAATAACACCTCCAACTAAGGATAAAACATAACCTATAGTGGATTTTCTCTTATCTCCGTCTCCACCAAAATATGCATCCACATACCCGTTAACCTGAAGACTACTCCTATTGTAACAGATAGCAACATCAAAAGTGCCTCTCAAATACTTGAGAATCCACTTCACAATCGTCCAATGCTTAGGACATGGATTTTCCATGTAACGACTGACTACTCCCACTACTTATGCAATATCTGGTCTAATGTACAACATGATGAATATAAGACTACCAACTGTTGATGAGTATGGTACATGAGACATTTGTGTCTTCTCTACTTCTATGCTAGGGCACTATTTTGAAGATAATTTAATATGAATAGGAAATGGAGTACTAAGTGGTTGTGCATTCTACATATTGAAGCACTACAAAACCTTATCCACATAAGTTTTCTATGACAACCATATTTTCTTATTATTTATATCTGTGTATCCTCATACCAAGAATATGATTTTCTCTTCCTAAGTCCATCTCAAACTCCCTAGCAAGATGAGATTTCAAATGGATAATTTTGTTCATGTTGGGACATGTTACCAACATATTTTTTAGCCTTCTTTAATGGTTCAATAAATAAGCCCTCAAAGATATTACCTAAAGATTAAATATCTACACCAAGTAGCTATCTTGCTCATCATGAAGGTTCATTTCATTATCAACCCAAGGATGTGAACTTGAAATGGGTTAGCACTGTATATGCACTAGGATTCCATTGTAGCCATATTTATCCTATAACTTAGAAAGGAAGTAATACTGAAAGTGATTGCTTAAAATGAAGCAACATAAGTACTGAACAATAACCAACCACTAAACTGAACTGAAATGAATTACAGAAACAAAAATCTCATTAAACAGACAATAATTTACTCTATTTGTCATGGCTACAGGAACAGACACAAAACAAAGTTCTAGTGGTTGCAAGAAAAGACAACTGCTAAGACTGTAACTAATTGCTGAATAGAAAAGTAACTACTAACTGAAAGGATGGAATTATCACCGAGTGGGCCCCCTTGAATGAGTTTTCCCAGTACTAACTCAAATGTAACAAACTAAAATATCATTTTATTCATTGAGAACAAGATTACAATGTAGCAACAACATAACTATATTTCTTGAAAACTGAAAATACAAATACAATTCCCAAAATGTTCAACCTCTTGAAGAGGAGAATCTGACCATTATTTATAAAAAAAGAGAGATTCTAACTAACTTAACTAACAAGGTAGTCAAATCCAATAGATTAGGAAGACACCATTTATTAAAAGCATGAAAAAGAGGAAAGGAGGTTATGCATGCACAAGATTCGGTCAAACCAAACTTGCTTCAACAAAAACCCAACATAACAAGATCTCCTAAATCTACTCAACCAAAAAACATGGCCATTAAGATTTGTTATCATGGAATCTAGTAGTGCTCATTCCATGGATAACCCCCCTACGAAACTTGTCCATTTCCTAGGTTCGTGATTTTCAAGCATGCAAAACGAGGTGATTTTTAATCCACCTCTAAGTATGTTCTAAAGTCTCAAACAATCAATTTGAGCGTCCCTCTATGTTTGTCTCATGAAGACCTTCGAAACGAGTATCTTTGTGAACTCTTGTTGTTTATACTTAGTAAAATTGGGAAAAGTGTAAAAGCTCCAGAAAAAAGCGCTCTTACATATTGAAATTTTTTTCTCTGTAAAAAGTGCAAAGGTGCTAAAATTCAATGCCTATGAACTTTAGTTAAAATCATGTTTGGTGCAGAAGTGCTGATTTTTAGCACTTGTGCACCAAGTCTCCATACTTAACCATTTTAAAGGCTGGGCGGTGAATTTTCAACATTTTTCACTTTTTCTAGTTTTCTCCACTTTTCATGCCTTAATTAAATGCGTGACTTGAGTTTTTTTATTTTACTTATGAATCACTTAAAAGTGATTTTAGGTCGATTTTAATTCATTCTTGTCTCCTTTCATTCACTTCTTTCTACTGGGCAACTATCTTGCTCCTTGCAAACCCGCGTTTTGAGGATCTCCAAGATTTTTCGAGCTAGGTTTTTCGTGGTTATTCCAGGTATGTGGTTTTGTGTTCTCCTTCATTGCTTTTCTTTTGGTTTGTGATTTTTGTTTGGTTTGTAAATATGTTTTGGAGTTTTGATCTCTTGTTATTTTTCCATCATATTTTCTCCTCTTCCTCAATGCATTTTTATCTTCATTCAAATATTTCTCCTATCCTAATGTCACGCGTTGGTCTTTCATTTGTTCCTAACACATTTCGGTTTCCAATCATGCCCTCTGCTAAGTCATGATTTCTCCTCACTTTTGTTGGGGTTTTATTTTTTTGTTTTGCACACCCTTGTTTGTCATTCTTCTATGTAATTTGATTTCTTCTCTTTCTCATGTCATGTATTTTATCTCTCTCTCTTTCCAAGTTCTTATCCAAATGGTCAAGTAGGCACAAGCTTAAATGAACTCGTTCCAAAAGATCTTGCCATATCAAATTCGAAAGACCCACTCAAAATGCTTGAGTGGGGTTTTTAGACACCATTACACTTTTATTTTTTCACCGCTACCACACAGAGCTTATTTTTCATTCTAAGTGTCATGGCGCTAAAAAAACCCACTATTGCACTTGCCATGAAATCTTTCAGAGACTAAGTATCAGGGCATTGTTTTTTAGCGCCTTGACACATTTTTTCCAAAATTTCACCCAAAGTGCAAGGGTGTTGATTTTTAGCGCCCTTACACCTAAAGTCACCTCTCCAAGTGCAAGCGCGCTGATTTTCAGTGCCCTTACACTTTTGACAGTTTTGCCTTGAAACTCTCTAAACTTGTTCTATCTTCGCTTCAAAGCTCGTTTCTCCTCTCCTGCATCATTTTCCATGCCTCATCGCTTGCTACATGCTTTCTCAACATCGTTTATTGCTTCATGCATCCCAATGATACTTTTTCAAATAATGTTTGTTGATTCACCATCTTTGCAGTTCCTTTTCAGATCTCGTCAAGGGATCCTCGAAGTTGCATCTTTTGATCCAGTTGCTCTCAGATGATAGCCAAGAAGCCTCCATCATATTCAAAGGCTAAAGAAAAAATGAAATACAAATACAAAGGTGTTTATCCACTGACAATAGTAATTTCAAAGGTGGATGAGATAAAAGACACCAAGGTTGGTCATGAAGACCTCGTTGATTTCATAAAAAGAGTTGAGCAAAAGTCTCTTGAAGACTTCCTGAGAGCCATTGTGCATAGTAATCTACATCTGGTGTCCACGTTCCCTAATTCTGCACACAATACAGAGTTCATCCTCCAAGTTGCATCCCATTACATCAAGGAAAGTAAAAGTGTGATTGACTCTTCTGGGCAAGAGATATTGAGACTAGACCCTCATTTCTTTGATATTGTTTTCAGAGTCCCACAGATGGAAAAATACACTAAAATTTCAATACATTAAGTGCAGGAAGTCTGACTCAAATCAAAATAAGGCTAATTACTTGATCAATAGCCAATGGTTGAAAGAACCTAGACATACTATCTAAAGATGGCCGAAGGGACTTCCACGAAGTGACTTTAAAGAAGATGTCAGGGACATGATAACACTCTTGAGTCGAGTTAAGGGATTGCTTGAAAAATCTCATTTTAAGGATTGGATGTATGAGTACATTCAGATCATAAGAAGATAGAAGGCTCATATTGATTGGGGCAAACAGATCAGCGATGAAATCCATGAACAACTGATAAATGTTCCAACCACCTTGAAGTTTTATATGACTTCTTACCTGGTGTATGTTGCAGCCGTGATGAGTAAATTCCCATGTTTATCTACAAAAGGGAACTGAATTTTTGTACCTATGTACAAATATTTCTATCAACTGGAGCTAAAGGAAAGCCTTCACCATTTCAGAAGGGTCATCGATGCTTTCTTTGCGCCTTTTCTTTTCAGCTTTAAATCGACTCTCGAGAAGAAGAGAGTGTTTGATGAGGCCTACAAAGTGGTAAGTAAAGTTAGATGCATATTCTTACAATTCCCAAATTTTACTCACATAAGGGTAGGATGCTACCCTGGGTGCCCTTACATGTTGCCCAGATATCCCTCAGACAAGTGGATACTCATGGAGTTATGTAGACAGCTGATTTAAGTTTACAAATAATGGATGATGATTCACAAGCCGAGATTCAAGTTTCCACTGACAATCGGTAGGTATACCATCAAAAGTGTACAAAAATCCAAATCAATCTATGCAGAGATGTAGGTCATGAAAATTAGGAGCTATAGATACAAATTTAATTTTGATTACCAGAATGTAAAGAAGAAGTTGAAAAAGGGTCACAAGCATAGGTACCACTTTGAGGACATCTAGGTTGATTGTAAAGATGAAGAGGCTATCTATAAGATGGATTTTTGCAGACTAACCATACAATAGATCAGAGATCTTGGTGTTGCTGACCTACCAGAGGATTTCACAGATCTTGGTGACATCATGAACGTTGCTTACGATGAACAAGAAATCTGCAAGAGACTTTTGCCTGCAATCCAATGGTTCAAGAAGGAAAATGTTTCCATCAGAGAGAGGTTGGCACCAATATTGGCTAACACTGCATAGTGGTTACAGAAGCATGGCTTTTAGATGAAAACTTTTAGGACAAAATCTAAAGGAGAAGAAACCAAAGCAGAAGCTAGTCGACAATAGGAACCCCACATGGAAGATAAACCTGTGGCTATTTCAACTTCTTCTTGAAGAGGCCCTAGGATTAAGTTCACTGTTGGAAAAATGGATACTTGAGCCATCTAAGAAGAAGAAACAATAGAATACGAACCATCTTGCTCGAAAGGAAAAGGGCCCGTTTCTGAAGAGATAGATTCTGATGAAGAAGATAATTCAAGTGACTAATCTGTTGAAGAAGAAGATTCAGAAGAAACATACTGTGATGAGGAAGAATATTCCGAAGGTGAACAAGAGTCTGAAGGTGATCAAGAAGGTGAACAAGAGTTACAAGATCAAGAGGGTGATCAACACGAACTCAGGCATGATGAAGAATGAACTATGTCTCCACCTGAGAATGTAGTTGAAGATCTTCCATAGACATCATCGCCTGTAACTTCAAACATTCCTCGCACACCTCCTAATCCAAACACTCCTCCACCACCTTTTTCTACATCACCTATTCCTACATCTACAATACCCGTAGTGGAAATTTCACCACCCCCTGCAACATCAACCATACTTGATACTCCTTTTGTGGCAAGTATACAAACGGTTGACATTTTGTCGAGCCCTCCATGAACCATTCCCATCTTGTCATCACCATCCTATGATATCACTTTAGAAGCTGAGTTTAGTAGGTTCATGAATGAATCTATGCATGATCAACTCAATGTGCAAGCTACTAGAGCAGTAATGAAAAACACTATGCCAATTATCACTATACCAGTCATTCCTTCAAAAGTGACAGTGACAAGAGAGTTCACGGTCAACCAAGAAGCTCGTATCTCCTCTCTTCCCCCTTGGTTGGTATCTCAAGTATTGAAGTGGAAAAATAAATGATCTCTCAAGAAGAACTCAATCTTGAAGAGATAGCCCCTCCAAAAGCGAAGGGGAAGAAAAAGGAAAAAGTGTATTCATAATTTCATTTTGAAAAATCCGGTCAAAAGTATGCAAAGATTGACGTACCACCTCAAGAGGAAGGAGATGTCAATATGGAGGACTACACAGTGACAAGAGTCCAGCTTGGCAAGGTCACAAATGAAAGTACCAAGGAAAATGCACAAGTAAACTTGGATATACTGGCAGAAATACTGGATAAAATGGAGCAAGCTCAAAACTTGTACAAATAGAAGGTAGAGCATTATGCCAATGTTGTAAAGAAACTTGCAATATATTCAAGTAATGCACAACTATTGGAAATGGTAAGCATCGAAGACCCAGTTTTCAAGAAGGCTGAGAAGTTTGCCTCCAAAGGAAGAGTGTTATATGATTTTATTAATAAGATTATAGAACATGGTTCTCATATTATAGTTGTTGTGGATGAAAAAGCTACTCATATAGCCTAGCTCAAATTAGAGCTTGATAAGGAGGAAGGTGTTCTTTCCCAAGAGCTCAAAGAAATGGAAAAATGCCTGTTGTTGTGGTCACAAATGAAATAGGAAAAGTTTAGTAAATTAGTGGAAGTTGAGGTGATCCTTGAGAAGGAGAAATACGTTGAAGAGAATCACTGAAGCATCATATGAAGATAATCAAATCTCTTACAAAAGATCTCCACAAAGTACCAGAAGATGTCGAAGGGCATCGTGCTATCCTTGAAAAAAGAATTAAGGAGTTACCAGGGCAACTACTTGAAGAGAATCGTATTTTCCTTCCGACCACAAAACTTTTCGAGATCTTCAAAGAAGCCATCATGAATCAATTAGAGAGTGCAAACTTTTCAAAAGCCTCTATGCATGTTATTTGTGATACAAGGCTCAGTCTTGACAAAATCAAGACACAACTTGACAGGTGCAAAAAGGTTCACTCATTTTCCATGAGATCAATCATGAGGATTCACACCATTGTGGATTACACCGTTGGTCCCGATGAAAAGTTCATGTAGGAGACCAGGAAGAAGTATGAAGAATTTTGTGCCCAAAGCAAGGAACCATAAAGATTCTTGGTCTCCAGTGTTGAAATTTTTGATGCTTCTCTTTATGCATCTTGTTAATAGTTTTTGACATCTTAAATGTCTTTTTGTCAAATGTAATTACACTGAAAATATGAGATGTAATTTCACAGAGATGAATTACATGTTGACTTAGTCAAAGTTAAGGTTTCCTATTTTTTCTCACCTAACTTTCCTAATTTTACTCAACTAATTTCTTAGATTAGCTCTCCCTCTCTTCTATAAATATGAGGGATCTCTATTGTAATATTGACCTTTAGTATTTTGCAACGAAGTGCTTCCCTTTTGAGAAACAAACATTGAGACTTTGTGTTCAGTTTTGTGAATCTAAATATGATCAATAAAGAAGGAAGTTACATGCCAGATTTTGTGTTGGAATCAATTGTCTTTCAGTTTGAATAAGATTGGTGGTGATTAGTAGATGAGATTTTAAGGGATTCAAGTAAATTTATGTAAACTTTGTGTTACATTATTTATTTGGATTTACATTTATGTTTGGATAAATATTGTTGAATGATCTACAAGACTTTGTACTTGTAATTGTTCATGTTGTTCGTGGAACTACTGTATCTAGAAGACTGTGCTTCTAATACGACAAATGGTACATCACTCCCAGATCCATCGGTGAAAAAGCTACATAATGACTTTGTGCCTTCATGAGCTTTCTTTTTCCATTTTTATTATTTATTATAATCATACCCAATATCTCTATGCTTTTCTTTGACAAGATAGAGTTATTGGCATTACTGCTTGTTTTTAGTTTAAGGTTACTTTGAATCTAATTTATGAACTATGAAGCATTGTAAAACATCTTCTTTGAAAAAAGAGAGAAGCATGAATGTAACACACACACCCCATCTCATAGTTGTAGAGTACATTTTGTAAATATTTAGTTAGTTTTATTCAACTTTCATAAGCGGTAAGAAGGATGCCTCCCCTTTTTGAGAGGAGAGATTATATCTCACACAGCTGTGGTTGAAATCTAGGTTTTGTAGTCTATTGAAAATATGATTACATGATTTTCACCCAAAAAGTTTTTGGAAACTTCGTTGGGGAATGAATCATGAAATCTTAGCCTCACGCTTTCGATTGAAGTGAATAAGCTTTCCAGTTTCTTATTGTATCTTGTATATTATTACTTTTATATCTTCACCTTGTTCAAATCTACATTTTGGCAGACCGAAGTTATACACAAGGATTGAGGGCTCAAGGAGTAACAAATCCACTTTTTGAAGATTTGTTGCAACGTAACTTTCCATTTACTCCTTCATGAGTAAGGTCACCATTGCAACGTACTATGAGCTATCCTCCCCAAAAACAAAGATCTCCTCTTCCACCTGTTTGGTCTATCTACCATAGGCATCAAGCTCGGGTGCTTGTTTTGCAACCAGTCATGGCTGCACCACCTATAGGACCATGGGGAAATTCCTTTGGTCCCCTCCATTTGGCCGTGCCTTTGCATGAGCTTCCACGTAATTCGAGGAAACATCTCCTGGAGTTTTTGGGTGACGGAAAACAACATCCCGATGAGCACATCGCCACCTTCTACATAATTTGTGGTGTTCTCGCCATAGAGAATGAAGAAATTTCTGTAAGGTTGTTCATTGAATCCCTCCAAGGGGTTTCTGCTGATTGGTTCTACACTCTTTCGAATGCCTCAATCACCAACTGGTCCACTCTTCGAATTTTTTTTGAGGAAAGATTCAAACCTGTCGAGGACGCACATGCTTTGTTGGTGTAACTCACAATGATACAGAAGGAGGCCCATGAACCCATGCGAGAGTTCGTAGCTAAGTTCAACAAGTTGTTGATACAGATCCCACATGATGCTAAACCGACGAACTATAATTTGAAGTGATTTTTCATCAACATGCAATTACCCAAAGTTAGTTTCTTCTTACGTAGGGAAAATCTTGCCAACATTGAAGTAGCACAACAATTGGCCACCAGTCTTGAAGATGATATGATCCTGGCTGGAGAGATAAGGACCAACACTAACACCAAAAAAGGATGCAAGCATCAGGACTGGTCACGCCCACAAAAGGATATAGAAGTCACGGAAAATCCTAACCTGGGAATTGGACATTCCAGCAAGTGACTAACATCTTCTCATGGTCATTCATTTATTTGTCAAACTAGGGAACGTATACTTGAAATGGAGCGGCACTGTATGTGCACTAAGAACCGATTTTAGCCATAACTTTCTAGAAGTAAATGCTTGAAAGGAATTCTAATTCTGATGTAGGGACATGAAGTAAAGTCTTACTAACTTAAGCATCACTTAACTAGAGCAGGAATCACAATAACAATTACTGGAAAACAAAAACCATGAACTGGCCTTATGCTGCAGGAACAGACACAGGGATGGATTCCTTATGCTGCAGGAACAGTTTAAGACTGAGTTTGCATCAAAGCTTACAGAAATGGAATTCTAACAGATAAATAACAGAAAAAAAATAGCTAACTACAGATACTTACTAAGTGGGCCCCCTTAGCAAGCATCAACCAATTACGCAAGAATAGAACTCAAAACTTCATCAGTTCTTATTCATACTTCCGAATCTCATACATGGCTGTTGCTTGTAAGAAACTTAATACAAAGCTCTGTTCTTCATTATAACAGTAAACAATTACAATCTATTGTATCTCTACTCTCTAGTCTAAAACTCTCTTGATCAACCTTGTTCACTCGCACAGGAGGAACCTTTATTTAAAGAGAAATGGCTAACTAACTAATCAACTAACAGAGGAAGATGCGGGTATAAATGCTGCTTGAGATGGAGGAACAAACTTCATAAATGCGAGTCTATCTGCTCAATTGTCTCAGAGGAAATCTAGAGCTCCACTCCTCCTAGATCGATGATTCATTTGGTTTCTTCCCAAAGACTCGAACAAAAGAATTCTTGCTTGAACGACTCCTTCGCTGGTGCACTGAAGACGGTTTTTTTTCTGCGAGTTCTACTGTGTATTGACTTTTTCATATCAGCTTCAACAACCTATAGAACACATGGCAACAGAGGCAAAAGAAGACATGCACTCATAATAGCACAACATTCTTCATTAATCACATGCATTCAATTCATCTTACTTATTCAAACACTACATACATCGCATCAGTCAATTGGGAAGTCAAAGTAGGGTAATTATCATAGATAGGCTAAGATATATATGCATCAAAAGTATAGGATTGCTTATCATCAAATACTACCTATAAACATTAAAAGTTTGTAACCATAGAGTTTAAAACATTCATAAAAAGAGAGCAAGAGTTTCTAAAACTTATAATCATGACATCCAAATTATAGCCATATTATGGGCTCATCATTTGCCCCCTACTTTATCTAATGCTGGTCCTCCACCATTAGTCTTTCTGGTTGTATCCCAGAAATCCATAGGAGTCACATGGCCTTGTAATACGGTCCCAAATTTAAAGTAAAAACCCCTACAGTTCTGCCATCTCTCATATCTTCTGGCCTCTGTATCTTGATTGAGTTCCGTGGAATGATAAGGATATAATGGCCATAGTAAAGTAGGAGGTCTAAATGTTAGTGACAACCATAATTCAAATCTTTTATGGAGGCCAATCTGCATGTATCTTTTAGACCCCCTGACAGCTGCTGTTAAATGTAGGGGACTATGAGGCTCGAACTTCTTCAAACCAACCGTTAACTTTTCCCATCTTGTTTTGCTTCTGGAAGCTGCAAGCTTCCAAAACGAATATGGTTGGCACTTGAACTCATCATAGACTTGTTTCCTCAAATCAAATATCCTCACCCTGGCTGTAGGATCATAAAAACCATACGCAATAGAAAACCAGGCCCTCAGAAATTATTTGGGGTCTGTGCTTTCTAATCTCAGGGGAAGAGGTTCTCTTCGCTCAGTCTCCTCATAGTCTTCAGATTATTTTCCATAATTAACATCATTTGCTACCCAGGACATTAATGATCTTAAATGGATGTCGCCAATAAACAGGAGTGGATTCCACTCAGTTTCATCAGGAATTAATAAACCATGCAAATAGAATTCACACATGGAATTCCTCAGCCAGTCAGGTGCCATTTGATATGCATCATAAAATTCTTTAGCAGTGGTAGGAACAGGGTCAAGGTTTTTAAAAATCCTCATCCACTGAAACCACAAAAACTACTCTTTGAGGCACATTGCATAAATTCTAGGCGGTGGCCTACATTCCATAATCTGACCTGCTACCTTCATCATTTTATTCATCTTTTCCTTCACCTCCTGAATTTCCTGTTTCTGACTTTCAATTTCTTTCTTTAGCTTCTTCTTTTCTTCCTTCCACAGACTCTGCTGCATTTGAGTTTCAGCTAGAAGGCAGAAATTCAAAGTCTGAAGTGTCACAGGATTCCAGGTTTCCTGAAGGTGTTCTAAGCATTGGGTTAGTAGTGGTTTCTTATATCCAACTAATTTTTGGCATGTTTCATAAGATAATAGGGTTGTATTGGATGTTCCAGGTTGCTCTAGTTGCTCCTGCTCTTGTTGCAGGACAAACTCTTGTTGCTGGTCAACAGAGGATTTTGCTTTCTTAGAAATTCTGTCAGCTTCCTCAACCAAGTCATCAAGACTTGGAATTTTCCCCTCATCAGTACAGCCTTGCTGTCTTTCTTCAACTTCCCCCGTCTCTTCTTGTATTTTGACAGGAATTTTTGAGGTGTCGGGTGGGAAATTCTCGAATGTACTCTGAGAATTTTCAGGAATGAATTCTTCGGACTCCTCAGAAATGATAATTATTTCAGGTTGGGTAGAAGAGGGTGGGGCAGCCTGACTTTGTTTTCTTGCAGAAGTTCTTCTTGGTAATGCAGTTGAGGCAGGAGATTCATGGGCAGCCTTTCTTTTCCCAGCTTGCTTGGGGGTTTGAGAATTGGAAGGAGAGGATGATGAAACTGTGGTGGCATTGGGTGTTGCTGCAGGAGAAAGCCGGGTAGCTTGTTTTTGCTTCTTGGCTTGAGGGTTTTCTCCTAGGGTATGCTCAGGGCTAGATGGTTCAGCTATCTTGGTTTTCCCTTTTTCACTCCTTGTTGCAGACCTGGTTTTAACACGGGTAGAGGGCTTAGTTCTAACGGCTGGAGGACTAGGTGCTGTAGGAGAAGCAAAGGAATCTTGTTCAACTTCTCTACTTGAAGACTCTACTCGTTTTCTCTTTTTCTTGGGTTGTGCATGCAATGTTCTTGGAGGCTCAGGAGGCTGCAACCCTTTTTGGGCAACAAATTCTTGCCAAGAAAGGGGGGAAAAGTCCCTCAGGGAACGTTCAACCAGTTTTTTAATGAGGGCATGATGAGAGACTGAATTGTCTTTCCCTTTCTGGGTTTCAAGCACTGCGCTCTAAAAGTTTTAACAAAAAATTTGGGACATTGATAGCTAATCCATGCCTTATATGGCTTAACAGCTTAAAATGATAGGAGTGCAAAAAGGAAAATTGTCCCTCACAAGTTAAGTACTTGATTATATAGGAGACATACTCAGAATAGGGGTAAGGTAGAGACACTCTTTTGAACCCTTGCTTTGAAATTTTCAAGGGTCCATCACCTGACATTATGAATTCTGCCCTGGTAAAGACGGAATCCCTTCCTGTAGGAAAGTCTTCACCAGCTGCAGGAAGACCTATTATTTCTGCAATCTGTTCCTTAGTGACTACTACTGCTAAGCCCCATACTATGGCTTCTCCCTCGGAAAGAGTTCTTAAGAATTCGCAAACAACCTTGTCATCGAAGGAATCGATGCTCAAGAAGTAATTCAACCATCCACATATGCTAAATGCTTGCACTATCTGAGGGTCTTATGTCAAGGCTTCATGATCCGCTGGTTCACGACGTACAAGTTGACCACCCATTTTCTCAACCGTTTCTATTATAAACCCCGAATCTTAACCTTCTTCTGAATATTTAAAAAAAACTCTTTTTTTTGCTCTGCTTCTCCCTGTTCTACTTCTTTCTCTTTTTGCTTTACCAAAAATAATATAAATTTATGGTACAATCGAAGACGGTGTCCATTAACCAACAGTTTGAAGTGGACAGGATCGATTGTCACCAGCTGTACCGAACCGTTATCAAATACATTCTTAATTTCATATGGACCAAGCCACCTTGTTGTAAGCTTACCCTGGTTTTCTTTCTATCTGGAGTCGTAGAGTAAGGCCCAATCACCAGTAGAAAATTGCTTTGTCTTGATATGGTGATCGTGCCACTTCTTCCTTTGTTGTTGCACTGCTTCAGTATGCTGCAGGGCAGCTTTTTGTATCTCATCCAATGCATTCAACTGGAGGAGGCATTCTTTTTGCGCTTTAGAGAGATCAATCTGTAGCTGCAGAGCAGTCCTTAAGATTTTATGTTGAAATTCAATTGGCAACATAGCAATCTTACCATAAAGTAGCTCAAAAGGTGTGAATCCTGTAGTTGTTTTCTAGGTTGTCCTATAGGCCCAGACTGCTTCTGGAAGACGGCTACTCCAATCCTTCTTATGTAGCTTTACTGTTTTGGTGAGGATTACTTCCAACTCTCTGTTAGTAACCTCCGCCTGGCCATTTGCTTGAGGGTGATATGAGCTTGATTTTCTGTGTCTAATTTTATAATCATTCATCAACGCTGTGATCAGTGTTGATGTGAATTGAGCTCCTTGATCAATGACAAGTTCCTTGGGAACTCCAAATTGAGTGAAGATTTGTTCATACAAGAATTCAATAACTTTGTTGTCCCTGGCATGTGCCATTGCCTTTACCTCCACCCATTTGGTTACATAGTCAGTGCACACGAAAATATAGGACTTTCCATTGGATGGTGGATCTATAGGACCAACAAAATCCATACCCCACTTGTCAAAGGGGGTTACTACCACTTGAGGATGCAGAGGTATTTCATCAGTCTTTGTTGGTCGCCCCATTCACTGGCATTTGTCACATTTCCTAGTATATGCTACAACATCTTTGTGTAAAGTGGGCCAATAATACCCTGTGTTAAGTACCTTGATTGCTATTGTTTTAGAGGCAAAATGGCCACCACATGGCTCGTCATGACAAACATGCACTATGTCATATGTCTCGTCTTCCCTCACACACCTATGCATGACTTGATCTGGTCCAGTATAGAACAAACAATCGGCTATCCAGGAAAAGTTGAAACTCTTCTCAATCAGCAGCTTTCTCTCTTTTGGGGAGAAGTGAGCTGGAATTTTGTTGGCTGTCAAGTAGTTTGCAATATCTACATACCATGGGGTGTGAGTAGCAATATAGAATAGATGTTCATCAGGAAAAGTATCATCAGTTACCTTAGATATGGCAGGTGTAGCTATTTGAAGTCTTGACAGGAAATCAGTGACCACATTTGCTTTGCCTGACTTGTCAATGACTGTGATATCAAACTCCTGCAACAACAGTAGCCACCTTGCTAACCTTCAAAAAATGGAAGGTTTATTCATAAGGTACCGTATTGCTGCATGATCAGTGTGAAAAAATACTTGGTAGCCAGTTACATAATGCCTAAACTTATTCAGGGCATACACTACTGCTAGCAACTTCTTCTCTGTGACAGTGTAATTCAATTCTGGCCCTTGTAGATTCTTGCTGATCAAATAGATAACATGCTCAATGAAATTTTTCTTATGTCCTAACACAACCCCTATGGCATGATCAGATGCATCTGTATGTATGTGAAAGGGCAAACTCCACTTTGGTCCTTAAGAACAGGTGCTTTAGTAAGTAGGTCCTTCAGGTGCAGGAAAGACTTGTCACAGGCCTCAGTCCAGTGAAATTCAGAGTTTTTAGTTAATAAGACATACAATGGACTGACTATTTTGCTGAAATCCTTTATAAATCTCCTATAATATCCAGCATGGCCTAGAAATCTCCTTACCTCTTTCTGCTTGGTAGGACAGGGTAGATTAGAGATGACCTCAATCTTAACAGGATCAACCTATATGCCTGCAGCAGAAATATAGTGACCAAGCACTATTCCCTCTTGCATCATCATGAAACACTTTTGACTGTTCAGCGATAGGTTGTGATTTTCACATCTCTGTAGTATTTTCTTCAAGTTTGCTTGAGCTTCCTCAAACATTGTACCATAAGCAGTAAAGTCATCCATATATATTTCCATGCAATCATGTGATATGTCTGAGAAGATGCTTATGACTGCCCTCTGGAAAGTTGCAGGTGCATTACAGAGACCAAAAGGCAAGACTGAGTAGGAAAAAGTCCCCCAAGGGCATATAAAATTAGTCTTTTCTTGATCTTCAGGAGCAATTTTGATTTGATTGTACCTGCTAAAGCCATCTAAGAATGAGAAGTACTTTTTTTCAACTAAATTATCTAGAACTTGATCAATGAATGGAAGAGGAAAGTAATCTTTCTTTGTTGCCAAGTTGAGTTCTCTGTAGTCTACACATACCCTCCATTTTCCTCCTTTCTTAGGAACAATAACCAATAGGGAAACCCACTGGCTATCTGAGATTGGGTAGATAAAACCAGCATTCAACATTTTTTGCAACTCCTCTTTAACAATTTCTCTCAAAACTGGATTTATTCTTCTTTGAGGTTGCTTGACAGGTCTGAACTCACTGTTAATGTATATACAATGTGTACAGAGTTTGGGGTCTAAACCCTTCATGTCACCATATTCCCAAGCAAAAGCTGACTTATGATTGGTAAACATTTTAACCATAGATTTTTGTTGCTCACTGGTGAGGTTTTTATTGATGCTCAAAGTTTTTCCTACTGCTACCTCAATTTGGGAGGTTAAATCAATCATAAATACCTTAGGCAGAAATGAAATTTCTACCTTGTGGGGTAGCAAGGTATGTAAGCAGTCAGTTGCTGCAGGATAATGAGCTGATGTAGGTGAAAGAAGAATGGTCTGCAAGGAACATGGATTTTTTTCACAATCAAAAGATGCGGTACCATAGTTATTCAGCAGGATATTGGATAGTATACCTTCTTCTTATTATTGTGCAATGAAAGGCTCTTTAGTAATCATCATTAATTTGGCCACGGAGTTCACCTCCTCTTCTTTTCCCAAATCTGGCCAAACAACTTCTCTAGACTCTGGCTGGGGTTGGGCTGGAGAATAGAGGGTAAGCTTCTTTTTGTTATACCCATCAGATATTGTCATGTTACCTGATCTACAACCAATGTAAGCGTCAGCAATAGCCAACCAAGGCCTTCCTAGTATGACAGGATATCCCCCCAATGATGCCTTTGGAGATAAGACCATAAAATCAACAGGGTACTCCTAGGAATCCAAGGTGACTATAATGTCTTCAACTACCCCATCAGGTTTGACAGTTGAGCTATCAACAAGCTGCAATATTGTAGGTGTAGCCCTTAGGTCTGAAATACTAAGTTTTACAACTAGGTCCTTTGTCATGACATTAATAGCTGCTTCAAGATCTATTAAAACATTCTTAATTTGCAACCCATTAATATTGATCTCCACAACAGGGCTTCCTGGATCAGAATATTTTGGGATGGTAAGCTTCTCTAGCATTAAGTCAGAGAGTTGGCCTATGACATGGATAGTTTGAGGATCTTTCTTTTTCCTCCCCAATTTTTTCAAACATGCCTCTTTAATGGCTTTGCTATAGATAGGTACCTCTTTTATTGCTTGGAACAAGGGAATTTTCACACATATATGGTTTAGTTGGTCAAGGATGTCAAAGATAGGTTCTTATTTTTTAACATTTTCACCTTCCAACCTTTGTGGAAAAGGAGGGGACACTTCATTAGATGCCTTAGGTAATGATGGAATCTGAACTGACTCATTTGGTTTGGAAAGGTCATTTGTATCCTCATCTTGGTCAGCTTCCTCAGATGGCAATTCTAAGATTATGGGAGGAGATGGTGTGGGTAACATAGTTCCTGAACGTAAATTAATATTATTCAGGTTGAGAGCATAGACAGGCTGATGATTAGGATCAACAAAATAGACTTGTTGCTGCTGTTGCTGTGGCTGCTGATTATTTGGATTGGGTGTTGCTTGAGCTGGTAATTGGGTTGGCTTTGGATTGGGACCTTGATTAGCTGCAGTAGGTGGCATAATGGATTGCTACTGGGGTTGCTGTAGAAAACCAGTGGATGGATTTGACCATTGCTGGCCCCCTCTCCATTGGTTAGACTGCTGCCAATTTCCTTGCGGAGGCTGCCACTGATTTTGCTGTGGTGGTTGCCAATTCCCTTGTGGGGATTGCTAATGGTTTTGCTGGGCATTTGGCCAAGGATTATTCCATTGAGGTTGAGAATATGGGCCATAACTTTGGGGGTATTAGTTCTGCTATTCTTTATTATATGAACCAAAATTTTGCAAGGGGTCCTAAGGCATACCTTGTCTTGGGGCCCATGGTCTGCACTAAGCAACAAAGAACACCTCTTCCTCTCCTTCAATAGTTTTGAACTCGGTAGGAAGATGGTGCACCTCCAAATTGGCCACTGATTTGTATCTATAGTCCCTCTTCCTCTATCTGCAGTGAGGGCAATATTCAACCAGCATCGTATCAGCTTCTTTTTTCTTCCTTCTAGCTTGCATTGTGTCTAGCTGAGTAGCTACATCATTGATGATGTCTTGCTTGAAGTCGGACAACAGATTAGAGAGTTCTCCTTTTGATAGGCCTGAGCCACTTCCTTTGGCAATAGAGGGTCTGAATCCCCTGCCTTTCTTTACACTTGCCCTAGAGTAATTGAGACATATTTTCTTGATGTCATCCTAATTACTTTAGGTAATATCTCCTCCAGCTATGAGGTCTAGTGCTTCCATGCAGGTGTCATTGACTCGCCTTAGAAAGAGAAATTTTTTAGACTCCTCATTTAGCGCGTGCTGAGTATTTTTCTGCACACTTAACAAAAACCTGGAGACATAGTTCTCCAAGGTTTCATCCTCCTTTTGTGCCATCTTGAAGAGGTAATCCCCTCTCATATCATTTCCCCTACAATATTCCTTATACTTTCCTAAGAACAATTCCTTCAATTCATCTCGAGTGGCTGTTGCATTGCCTCCTAATCCCATGAACCATCTTAAGACTGACTCCTTTAAGGTAGTATAATCATATCTCCTACATAGGATGTTAAATTCGAACAAGAAGGTATGAGGGTCTTCTATAATCATGCCATATAATTTTGGAAGCAATGAAGCAGGGATATTTTTGAGATTATTATTGTCATGGAACTCAGGGAGTGGAAAGGGAAAAGTAGGCACTGCCATCCTTGGTGGTGGTCTTGGGTTAGCTCCTGGCTGGTAGACAACAATGGCTAGTGGATTGTTATGGGGATGCTGGTTATTGAGGGTATGTAGGTTATTCAACTGTGATGTGAGTAAATCAATATTATCAAGTATATCAAACAGGTTCAAACTGATCTCCGAGGAAGAAGAAGATGAAGTGACAAGGTCCTGTCCGGCATCCAAATATGGTTCTTCTGGGACAATTTCTGGGTCAATCTCTGGGTTATTTTCTTGGATATTTGAATTTCTAGGAAAGAATCTTCCAAATTGGTCTCTTCTTCTATGCATATAACAGACTTAACTGGAATGAAGAATTTCTAAAATTTTGAACGCTAAAACTATTGCTAAAAATGGTTAGGACAGGTTCTCAGCTTGACACCATCCTTGACAACGGCGCCAAAAATGGTAGCGCCCACAAAAGGATATAGAAGTCGTGGAAAATCCTAACTTGGGAATTGGACATTCTAGCAGGTGGCTAACATCTTCTCATGGTCGTTCATTTATTTTTCAAATCAGGGAACGTATACTTGAAATGGAGCGGCATTGTATGTGCACTAAGAACCGGTTTTAGCCATAACTTTCTAGAAGTAAATGCTTGAAAGGAATTCTAATTCTGATGCAGGGACATGAAGTAAAGTCTTACTAACTTAAGCATCACTTAACTAGAGCAGGAATCACAATAACAATTACTGGAAAATAAAAATCATGAACTGGCCTTATGCTGCAGGAACAGACATAGGGATGGATTCCTTATGCTGCAGGAATAGTTTAAGACTGAGTTTGCATCAAAGCTTACAGAAATGGAATTCTAACAGATAAATAATAGAAAAAAAATAGCTAACTACAGATACTTACTAAGTGGGCCCCCTTATCAAGCATCAACCAATTACGCAAGAATCGAACTCAAAACTTCATCAGTTCTTATTCATACTTCTGAATCTCATACATGGCTGTTGCTTGTAAGAAACTTAATACCAAGCTTTGTTCTTCATTATAACAGTAAACAATTACAATCTATTGTATCTCTACTCTCTAGTCTAAAACTCTCTTGATCAACCTTGTTCACTCGCGCAAGAGGAACTTTTATTTAAAGAGAAATGGCTAACTAACTAATCAACTAACAGAGGAAGATGCGGGTATAAATGCCGCCTGAAACGGAGGAACAAACTTCATAAATGCGAGTCTATCCGCTCAACTGTCTCAAAGGAAATCTAGAGCTCCACTCCTCCTAGATCGATGATTCATTTGGTTTCTTCCCAAAGACTCGAACAAAATAATTCTTGCTTGAACGACTCCTTCGCTGGTGCACTGAAGACCTTTCTTTCCACGAGTTCTGCTGTGTATTGACTTGTTCATATCAGCTTCAACAACTTGTAGAACACATGGCAATAGAGGCAAAAGAAGACATGCACTCATAATAGCATGACATTCTTCATTAATCACATGCATTCAATTCATCCTACTTATTCAAACACTACATACATCGCATCAGTCAATTGGGAAGTCAAAGTAGGGTAATGATCATAGATAGGCTAAGATATTTATGCATCAAGAGTATAGGATTGCTTATCATCAAATACTACCCATAAACATTAAAAGTTTGTAACCATAGAGTTTAAAACATTCGTAAAAAGAGAGCAAGAGTTTCTAAAATTTATAATCATGACATCCAAATTATAGCCATATTATGGGCTCATCAAGGACCTTCAACATCTAATTCTAATGCTCCTAACACCAGTTCCAACTTTGCAGATCCCATGGTTCAAAGGATGGAAAATGAAGTCTTAGCTTTGAAAAAGTAAGTCTCTAATGACAAAAACACCTTCAAGGACATTCGAAGAAGGACTTTCCCTAGCTATGCTAGAAATAGGAATGAAAATTTCCTTCCAACACCACAAGGGAGACTTGCACTTGAAGCTCCACCTAACAAAACTACCACATGATACTATGAGGCTGAACAAGAAGACTATGGACAACCAGATTATCTTGAGGAAAAAATGCCGACATCTTCCAAGATGAAGAAAAGGAATCGGATGACAACTCCAAGATTGGCTACTTACAAATAGCAGAAGGATATGATGAAGATGAATTAGTGACAAATACGTATGCTATTTTCATGTGGCACGAACAGAATCAGCTTGACAAAGCTCAAGCTGCTGCTCCACCTGAAAAAGAGAAGTCGCTAGTCATAATTTCCAAAAGAGGGTCACCTATCCCTTGACAACCCAAGAAAGCAACAAATCCACAAGTAAGTGTACCCTATCCCTCTTCATCAACTCCTGCTGTTCCAAAAGCCAATCCTCCCATTCCAAAGACCAATATTCCTTTGATCAAACCAATCAGTGAAGTTACTACTTCTGGTTTACAAAATTCTTTCTAAGATTTTGACATCATCGACCATGCCAAGAAAACCAAGGTCCAGATTTTTGAGGCTGAATACCTCAAAGCCAATCTCGACCAATTTGACAGGCTCGTCAAGTTCGTCAAAGATCAAGGAATTACCCCAAGTCAGGATTCACCTCCTAATGTTCCTATTTCTCCTAAGCCTAAAACGCCAAAAAATAATCTTGTGCCAAATCCTCCAACAACCTCCATATGCATTGATTCATTTTTCATCTCCTTACTTGTCAACGGTTTTAAACTAAGTAACTGTGTTATAGATTCTGGTGCATATGATAATGTGATGCCCGCCAAGGTAGCTACTGCCTTAGGTTTAGATATGACCAAAACTTTTAGTCGTTGTTTCTCCATGGAAAAAAAACAAGTGCCCTTGATCGACCAGATCAAGGATGCATAGTATGCATTTGCTGCATACCTCGAGAAAAAGATAAAGATGATGGTTCTAGTAGCCGACGTGCCAGCATCTTACAAAATCCTCCTCAGATGAAATTTATGTAAGGATGTTGGGGGGGAACTAAGCATGGACATGTTTGAATCCACAATACTAGTGAAGGGTGTGATGCAAAATTTGGTTCCTAAAAAGGAAGCAAAGTTTTTAGTAACCTAATCAAATGACCCAAGAGCTCAAATCCTGTTCGAGTCTTCAGGCGTGGGAACTTACTATTTGTAAACATAAGAGGTTGGTGAATCTTCGATGACACATAAGTTGGAGGGTGCTGAATCTCATTCAATAAAAAATGAGTCATCGTCAGATGATTCATCAACATCAGATCCTCAAGCTTCATCAAATGATGAAGTTATAGATTTTGACACCGTCAGCCTCGGTGATTTGAACGACGTTTGGTTACTAGAGTTTGATGGCAATTTTTCTTCAACCAGTTCTAGAGTGGGAATGGTTTTTATTTCACCCAATGGAAATTGTTTCCCTTTCTCTTTCAAGCTACAGTTTGACAACACTAATAACATTGTCGAGTACAAAGCCTTATTACTAGGAATGCAAGTTGCATGCAAGAAGGGTATCAAAAATATTCATGCACAAGGTGATGCTAAGCTAATAGTATGTCAGGTAAGGAATCTATATCAAACTAAAAATGACAGGCTTAGGCATTATCACAATCTCGTTTGGGATTGCATTGAAGAATTTGAGGCTTTTGATATCTTTGTAGTACCAAGGGAATATAATGACAGGGTTGATTCCTTAGTGGTCTCAACCATGCTCTTGATACCGTATAAAGACTTTCAAGATTCTACCTACACCATCAAGTTGGTTTTTCGCTAGAGTGTTCCTGATAATTCAGAGAACTAGAAGATCTTCAACAATGATCACCAAATTATTACCTTCTTAGAAAAAATAGAAAATTTCAATGAACCATACTTCGAAGGAAGTGATTCTCCACGTCAAGAATCTGTATCTAATGTGGATTTGGTCACGAGTGAAGAATTCTTGCAACTCAAAGGGAACAAAATTCCCAAAGGATTGGTATCTCTAGAGATTTTTTTTGAAAAGCATGATCACTACGTCAAGAAGCAACTTGCAGACTCTGATTAGTCCAATGAGGTTGAATAGTACAACTTGGGAACTGAAAGTGATCCTAAGATGGTGAATATTGGGAAATGTTACATTGTCAAAGAGAGGAAGTAGTTCACTATGTTATTGCAAGAATATATGGATGTCTTAGCATGTTCATATTGTTGACGCAAGATTTTGTAGATGGCAACAGTCTCATGGGAAACTTAGCTATTGGGGGACATAGTGCGCTAGCTAAGTGACCTCCGGGTTTTACTGAAGCTGGCTCTTCATTTTAGTGGGGGAGATAAAGAGTTAGGAAGATAATTGAAAATGTTAAATCTAGATTTAAAGGTGATGCGCGAAATCATGAATGAAATTACCTGAGCACAGTGATGGATGCAAAGGCTTAAACCACTAAATGTTTTTTATTAAATAAATTTTCTCAAAAGAACTTTAAAACATAAGAACACCTTTTGAATGCATAGCATAATATACTACAACTTTGGCCAACATAGAGGAGTCAAAAAACATGATCTGTATTTATTAAGCTATAGAAGATTACAAAAGCTGAAGAACAGGCATTCATATATTATAGGAAAATAAATGCACAGTCTAACCATCTTATCAAAAACATGAATAACAGAAAAGGTTGAATTGATTGGCATAGTCTATAGATTTCAAGTTCAACAAAATATTACAAAGGCTATTTCCCAGTGCTCGAGAGTTTTTATCTATCTAACAACAACAACCTAATAAAAGAGAAGAAGGGCCGTTTATATAGGCTAGCCCACCGCTTGAAAACCATGGATAAAGATGCCTTGATCAAACATCGCTGGCCCAAATCTTCTCGAGCCGCCACTGGATAGAAATATCGCTTAGCAGTGTGCCAGCAAAGCCATCGCAGAGAATAGAAGGCCATACAGCAACATAAATGAACACGGGACACTGAAGAAGAAAATGCGGCGGCAAGCGAGAAAAATCAGTGCAGGCAACAACTCCCAGAAAATTGGCGCACAAAAATATGCCATGGGTTGACCAAACATAGCCTGACAAAACAATGAGGGGTGTCCCATCAAAAAGCTCTGAGAGGAAGCCACGTGGGTGATGCCGAGCGAAGATAACTGCATAGTGGGCCCAACTTAGAAAATGGCCAGAGAAAGCCATGCGTCAAGCACATGGAACTTGGTAAAAGCAAAGCGATACGGAATGGCAGGAATCTTCGTTTGGAGGCCTCATGGAAAGCGCCAAAAAGTTAAGAGTGATAAAGGATAAGGTGAAGCTATGAAGGAAAGATAACCGTGAAAGATAGCGATTTGTGAAATAAAGTTCACAGTTTGGTGACTCACAGGGACATTTCGCCTGCGGAATGAAGAACCCCAGAAACCTTGGTTCAACACCCCATTATCGCTCATAGCTTAGAGAGGGCAGCTTGTAGACTAGTCTAGAATTTGTTTGATGGTGCAGAGAGAGCTCATAGATTTTTGTGCACCAATTTGAGATCGATGACCGCCTTAAAAGGCAATCCGCCAAATATCTTTGCTTCCAATTCAAGCTAGAAAAAGAGTTGCACCAACTGATGCACGATGCCTTCAATATTTTCAGTGGTCAAAGACTGATCAAAGGATTGGAAAATAGAAAAGTCCTGCTTCTTCTCCTCGATCATTGCAATAACGTGCTCGACACCTGCTACCGCTTGATTTGCGATGAAGGGCGAAGGGAGGCCTCGCTGCGTTAAGCGAGAAAATTTTGCCCGCATGTCACTGGTAATTTGATTCAATTTGGCTCTGCACTCTGCATGTTGGATGACCTCATGCATGGACATGAGGATGTTTACGCCCATGGCCACCATTGTCCGGTCTGCTATACCTACGCTACTTAGAGCTTCATCGAAAGCTGTATACAACTTGCCCAACAAAAGCCTGGCCTCCAGAACTTTATCGGAGGTCATCTCCTGCACTTGCTGGATTGTTTCACTGATTGTTCCACATAGGCTAGTTTCCTATGCCATAAACTTTAGGGTGGGCTATAGAGTAAGGCATAATGCCTTGGCCTTATCCTAGTATGATGCGTATAACTCCTTGGCAATTTCCAATGAGCTCATCTTTGGTGCAGTAGGTTGGGCTCTCAAAAGATCCAACTCCACTACTCTACTGCTCAGGTCTGCCCTTAGCTCCGATAAACTTCCATCCAATGCAGACACTTGGCTTCTTAGAGTGGAAATTTCTTTCTCCTTCTCTTCCGAGTCCAATTTGGCCTGCTTTCTCTTCTCAATTTCCAACTCTAAATTGGCGTTCATCTCGCTTACTTCATCACTTGTGCTCTGTCGGAGCTGCTTCATACCTTCATTCATCTATAGTAAGTCAACACAGAGCTTTTCTTCATTCGCCTGACTCTGCTCAACCTCATTCTGTAGGACTAGAATAATCTTTGCGCTCATAACCTAAAGCTCCTTGATTTTTCTTTCAAAAGCACTCCTCTCCTTTTGCAGGTGACTTATCTCATTTTCCTGGGCTTTATACTTGTTTACCTAGATATCAACCTTTCCCTTTAGTTATGATAATTTCTCCTTTCTTTTCCTTGCTTAGCGATTGAGCTTGAGGTAATCGATGGTCACTATCTTCTGAGTCTCTCCCATTAGCTCGACCTTATCCTGCGAACGAGCTTGCTGCAAGTCCAACCCAATGGCATTGACAGAGTAGTCACTCGACAACATTTCTGCTACCGGTTTAATCATGTTAGGGGTGATCTTTGTAAAAATTAACGAATTTTGACTCGCGTTGAAAATAGTTTGTAAGAGAGGTTCTGCCTACCTACCCGCATCCTTTTGTCTTCTCTTCTTAATTCGGCTGGCTCAGGCGCTCTTATTCACCTCCACTTGTGAGAAATATTCCTAGGAAGAGATACCCAACCCACCAGCAAAATGAAAATCTCGAGGGACTACTAGTGGGAAAGATAGCATGTTGAGCGAATCAGTGGATTTTCTAGGCCTTGTAATAATGGCCGAGGAGAAAGGTGGGATATACTGGCTACTTGAAGATGATGAAAACATGACAGGGGAAAAGGCCGGGGAAGCACCAAGTGATAGGCTGGGCCTGGGGGATGAAAATTGTTGGCTCATAAGCTCAGGACTGGTGCCGAATTACATTCTGGGTAAGGAATGAAAAGTAGAGGGTGGAAATATAAAACTAGGAGGGAAAATACTAGACTACCCGGGATATCCAGTGACAAAAAAAGTTGGTGTAGATGAAAAAGCTGGGGTAGACAAAAAAGATGGGGCAAATGAAGAGGACACTAGAGACATAGTAGAGAGAGAAGAGGCAGGGAATAATACCTAAGGCTCCTGAAGAGTTGCAGAGGATACAACCACTTCTTCTTGCTGCGACTCCTCCTCTTCTACAGAATCTCTCATTTGCAGCCGCTTCTCCTTTGAAGAATCTTCAAGTTTCACAATAACCTTCTTTTTACGACTGTAACTCCTTGGCCTCTTCCCAATCGATTTAGAGGAGCTAGAAGGCTCTGACATTTGTGTGTCTGGTGAATCCTCCTGCTGTGTAGGCTATTCACTGACATCTTCCTCATGTGTTGGATCTTTTCCTAGAACAGGGGCATTCTAGGTTACCTCTTCTCCGGGCTCTGAGACAACTCTTCCCTTCTCATAGTATTGCTCTGAAAGTGAAAGGTTCAGAGAGTTCTCACTGTATGGATGTTTGTGAACCCAGAGGTCATCAAATTCGTCATCCAATTCCACCTCTTGATAAAGCCCATTTATTGTCTTTATCTCCTGCCGATATATCCAAAAGTCTCAAATTCTTTCGAGCTTCCATTCGAGCTTATTCAATTGGTTGCATAGGTATGGGCTCATCTTCTGATTTGGGTTGGGTTTCCCAACAACATGGTAAAAGTTCAACCATGATGGTCACCCCTCTTTAGTAGGCATATATTCAAGGCCTACATAAAATATTAAATTCCCCTCTTCGACATTTCTCTGAGGGTCCGAGAAGGGCTGGGGCTGGTGTGGAATTTTTATGCCAATCTCCGATAGATTATTTTTGGTGTTGTATTGCCAGGTGTCATTGATAACCACCAACCCAAGATGACCCAAATTTGAGTACAAAATCTCTAAGGTGTTAACCTTTAAAGTCATTTTCTTAACCAACAATACAGAGCCAAACATGATCGAGAGTATCATATAGGAAGTTAAATGCCTTCCTCCCCAGTAGTCATTTTCAATATTACATAGCTACCATAATGCCTCCAGGGCCAACACTATATCAAAAAGAAAGTGTGGGAGCCGGAAGGGTTCCTGAATAAAACCTCGCATGCGAAGCATAGTGAAGTCCATGCCAAAGAACCAATCGCAAGGCAGAAAGAGGCCTTTCAACCATGATTTCTGTCTTGGCATCAATCACACGAACATGCTGATCCCAGATCCATCCAAAGCCCACAAAGTCGGAGCTAAGAATGAATCCATAAACGCATAATAATTGAAAGTTTTCGACAAGACGAGAGTCCATGTCGAAATTGGCTTCCTTGCGCCAGTCTCGTCGAAAACGGCCAGAGCCATAAATTGCTGGAAATTATTCAGATTTTGATGCAATATCAAGTAGACTAGGAAAAAAGAATACCTGAATCTAGAACTAACCTCGAATCCCTGCAGCTGCTGTATCATTCCATCAGCTATAACCTTCGTAAAGTCCATAAGTGGAGGTACGTTGTTCTTTCTCAGCATAAAGCTGAGACTCATTTGGAATTCGAGAACTCCCTTGTCTGAATCTAGCCCACAAACCAGCACCAACATAGAATAGACGGAAGAAGACCTCGATTTTAAAGCACCCAAAGCAATTGGTAATCTGGGAGGCATTGAGACATCTGTCAGCTAAGCAGTCTTAGTGTGGTAAAACTGCTGCACCATCGGGAACGTTCTCCAGCGGTCCTGCATCTTGTTCATGTCAAAATATTCAACATTATGGGTCAAGGGGAATGAGATGCATAACATATCCTGAAGGGCTTGGGGGCTAATGACTACCCTCAAGTTAGGGCCACTTATTACTCTAGTCTGAGGGTCAAAGTGTTCTGCGCATGCTGCCACAATTTTTGGGCAATAATGCACCAGAGGAACCATGTACTGGGGAAGCCCACAGTCCGATAGACATTTGTAGAAAGGGTTCGAAAAATTATTCATCTTCTCACATGCATCTTCTCTCAGGCTCTTGGGATTCTGAGATAACTCTGTTTCTAAAACATTATCCCAATCCTTTGATACTAGAGCTTGGTTATCTAGGAGAAACCATGCCAAGTGTCTTCTGGTTTGCTTGACTAGTAAAGAGCCAGGATGGCTTTGTTGGGATGCCTGGAGTGGCATAAGACTCTTGGCCATAGATATCTACAAAGGGTGCTGTCAATATTTGCTCATTAATGCTCTCAAGGACCACCACCTGTGTTGAACTTCTTACAATTTCAGCCATTTCTTTGTATTCGCAATATGCTTCGCAAACTTTGCAAATGACTTAGCTTATAAAAAACTCTTTCTCTCTTTGTGAATGACTTAGCCATTTTTATCTTTTGATAAATTCTTACAATAAATTCTTTTCGCATGCCCAACCCACTTTTTGGTTTTCATGAAAAATGGCTTAGCAAGTGTACGTGCCAACCTTCCACATTTAGTTGCTATTTGCATCACCAACTTTTCATGCGTGTGAAGAGATCACCAACCTGCCAAATTACTCTCCATATTTAAGAGACACGACTTTGCATGAGGTGGCGCCTGATTTTTCTTGGACAACAGACCAAGACAACCTTGCCATATCTTTCACAAACTCCTTTGCATTTACTAATTTTCTAATTGTACTTGGGCACATCACTCAATGACTGTATCAAAAGATTTGCCTTGATTCTTTTGAGATGACAACTTCTTATGCAGACACCTGGACTATTTATTTTAATTCAGCAACTTGAAAGAAGCAAGTTGCAACTGTACCTCATCATTCCCATCACTTCACATGTCATGACACTGAATATCAAGGCTTGACAAAACCATTTGCTTCTGACATAATCATAGCTTGCATCATCGAGTGCACCCCGACCAATCTATAAATAGGGCCCTTAGCAACCTTGCTAATCACAATTACCTTTAGCATTTCTATTAGTAGGCCCTAGTTAATCTTAGCATTTTCATTATTCAAGTTAGAGTAGCAAGCAATAATGGAGACGCCAATTAGATTAGTCTGCAAAAAGACCCAGGCCGCATTTTTAGGGAAGATTAGGTGTAGGTGCCTTAAGAGCATGACAGGTATAAACAACCTATTATATGTGAAGGTGATCAAATGGGTCCTCGAAAAAGACTGCGTGGAATACGAAGACCAATATAGGGTAAAAACTAGCATATGCTCCCACTTTGTCACTTCACTCCTGGACATCAACGTTTCTAAGCGCAAAATTCTGAAGCTAACCATGCGAGTGTTCCCTCGGCGTTACTTTGGAGGTCTGGAGCAAGTAGTGCGGGCCATCGTATTTGATTGTGGGGTCCCTTCTGTTCTCAACCTGCATCGGTTGCTGCTGCATGGAGGACCCATGCCAAGCAGGCCCTTCCTGTTCGGCTTTGAGCTCAAAATGCATGACCAACATCGCTCCAAGGTTTGTGCTGGCTGCTACTTCGTCATGCAGATTCATCACATTGAACCCTTCCAGAATATGCAGTGGTACAAGGACTTCGAGAGGATGGTGTTTCCTTACCTTGCACCACTGGATTCTGCTGCTGCTACTGGTCCCTCTTCTACTTGATAACTAAGAAAAAAATAATCCCAATTTTGCCTTTTTCCTTTTTGCTAGCCTCCCTCCCTTGGTGAATGTATATATATATCTTGATACAAGGCCACTGGCCTCTATCGTATGTAATGTAAATGTTTTGACAATAATATAATACCCATGTTTTTCATATCTTGGCTCATTTACAATGTATCTTAAGTTTTGAAATACTATTTTTTTTTTCTTTTTCAAAAAGCACTGAGAAAACCCAAAACTTAAAGCAGAAAAAATAATTACATATTTACACTTCACAAACCCACTGTATGAGCATAAATAATTAAATTTTTTAAGGTGTATTCCATTAACTGGAATACTCAAAGCATTACCTTCCATGTCCTCTAACTCGAAAGAGTTAAACAGTTTGCATTGAATAATTTTAAAAGGCCCTTCCCAGAGACTATTGAACTTTCCGTGTTGGTCGGGCTTTGCCCCACGCTCGTTGAACTTGAGCACCAAGTCCCCACATTTTAGCTCCCGATCGGATGTATTTTTTTCAAACCACCATTTTACTACCTGCTGGCGGCTGTTCATGGCCTCAAGAGCATGCTCTTTTTTTTCTTGTACTTCAAGTAATTCATAAAACTGTACCTCCATTGCTCTGTTCTGTTCAATTTCCAGAGATTTGAGCAGCTGGAGAGTAGGGATTTCTATAGCAATAGGCAGCAATGCCTCCTTTCTATACACCATCTCGTAAGGAGATGTCTTTAATATTTTATTGGGTGTGATATGGTCTACCCACAATGCGGTTCGAAGGTTCTTATGCGATTCTCTTTGGTGTTCCAAGCCTATCCTCTTGATTAACTTGATGAGGTTTTTATTTGTAGATTCCGCGAGGCCATTCCCCTGAGGGTAATAATCAAAAAATATTTTCAAGAAAACCCCATATTTCAATGCAAACTAGCTCATCTTAGAGCCGAGAAAAGCGTTAGCATTATCCAAAATAATTGTTTTAGGCGGGCTAAATCTAGCAACCAAATCCTCAAGAAAATTAACAATTTCTATTTCTATTGCATTTTTTAGTGGCACAACCTCTGCCCACCTGGTGAAGTAGTCAATTGCTATCAATATCCACCTGTGTCTAGCTGATGAAAAAGGGTTAATTATACCAATGAAGTCTAGACCCCATTGAGCAAAAGGTTCCTCTACTACTATGGGTCTTAGTGGTATAACAACATTCTTCCTTTTTCGACATAAAATTGGCATTCATTGCAAGAATTTACTATTGAAAATGAATCATTGAATAGTGTTGGCCAAAAGTAACCAGCACATGTAATTTTAATTGCAATAGTTCTTGCAGAAAAATTCCCTGCAACTAGGCCATTGTGGTATTGATCTAATATTCTTTTGGCCTGTTCCTCATTCACACACCTTAGTAGGATGCCATTAAAATTTCTTTTGAAAAATATTCCTTCCAAGAAAACATAACTGCTATTTTGCAAACGATAGAACTGCCTCTTAAAAGAAGAGAGATTGGTCGGATACCTTCTTGTTTGCATAAAGTTTATCCTATCCTCCAACCAATCGCCCTCAGAGATTTCTTCGTTCAGTAACATAGGTTTTGAGGCTTCAAGCTCTGTCACTGGTTCATTGTTTTTGGCGAGGTACTCACACAGTCCTTTTCCCTTGACAGTCTTGACATGCTTAATCTTAATATCATACTCGAGAATCTTGGTAATCCAGTTAGCCCTTTTCTCAGTGATTTCTCCTTCCATAATATATTCTCACACACTAGGATGTGGTACATAAACAATCACCTTATTGTATGATATCAGGTGCCGAAACTTCTTAAGCCCTTTCACAATGGAAAAGGCCTACTTTTCTACAAAATTGTATCTTACCTCGTACTCCTTTAAGGTGCGCGAGTAGAAAGCAACATGAGACTCCTTTTTATCCTCACCATCCTTCTGCATAAGCACGGTGGCAATACTATTGCCACCACCAAAAACATACATGATAAAGTCTTTTGACAGGTCTGGGTTGATCAATACAGGGGCTGAAGAAATAAATTCTTTTATAAGCTCAAAAGCCTTCCTGGATTTTGCCGTCCACTTGAAACTCTGATCCTTTTTAAGCATCAGGGTAATCGGCTGAACGATCCCTGCAAAATCTGTAATGAATCGGCTAATGAAATTGACCTTATCCAAAAAAGATTGCACTCCTTTCTTGTTTATGAGTAGAGGAAGATCCTGGATGGCATCAACTCTTTCCGGATCAATGGAAATGCCCTCTTTTGAGACAAAATATCCCAATAGCTTCCCCTAGGGAACTCCGAACACACATTTCTTTGGGTTTCGAGAAATCCTGAATTCCTGACACTTCTGGAAGATGAGCTCTAAATGATCAAAGTGATCATTGACGGATTTGGAAAACACTATCAAGTCATCTAGATAGATAAGTATAATATTATGTATTAAATCCTTAAAGGCAATATCCGTAGCTCTTTGAAAGGTGGCTTCAGAATTTGCGAGTCCAAAGGGCATCTTAGCATATGCATATGTTCCCCACTTTGTGGTGAACACTATTTTGTGTTGGTCTTCTTCCTTCACATGAATTTGATTGTAGCTCGAAAAACCATCCAACATAGAAAACATTTCAGAACTAGCTACGATTTGTAGAATTACCTCCATTGAAGGCAGGGGGTAATGATCCTTCAGAGACACCCTATTTATGTCTCAGAAATCTACACACAGTTGTATGTCACCATTCTTCTTTCGGAATGACACTAGGTTAGACACCCAAGTGCTATGCTTGATTGGGAACACTATTCAGGACACAATCAATTTATTCAATTCTTGTGAAATGAGTGATTCAATTTTTGGGTTCACAGGCCTTTGCCTTTGTCGAACCAGCTTCGCTCCTTCCGATAGCTCAATTGTATGCTGAATAATCCTGGGATGATATCCCTTAAGATCATCATATGACCAGGCTACTATGCTCGAATATTCCTCACAGAAGTGCTTTAGCCTATCTTTATTCTTCTGAGATACTTCCTTACCAACATTGAGCTTTCTGTCATCTTCGATATGTAAATCGGTATAATTACCTTTGTCAGCTATCAGTTTCCTTTTATCCTTCCTTGCATCATCAGAATAAAAAAGACTCTCTAGAGTGACTAGGCCTTGGGGAAGCTTGTTGGATTTCAACTGGATCACTTGATCTTCGTAGGCTTCGACGATCTTTGGTTGCATTTGGTCAGCGAATTCCCCAGATGACTGTAGAAATGACGCAATATGAGTGTCACTATTGAACACTTGCTAGTCTTGATCATTGATTGGAACAACAGGTCGTACAATCACTCTCACTACATGTTTATTTTTTAACAACTGGGAGGCTGGCTCAAATTGAGCCCCGACAGTGGCCATCCGGTCAGCTTCAGAGTTCTTCTCCCTCAGTATAGCTTGAATATTAAAAGCCTCAAAGATTTCAATAAGATCCCAGACCCTATGCCGGTATGATCGCATCCAGACATTCTTTGCAGCCGAAATCCCTCGGATTTGGTTGACCACCAATTCTAAATCTTCGAACACTCTTATTTGCTTTGCGTCCATATGTTCTGCAAGACTCAAACCATGAACAAGACCTTCATATTTTGCTTCATTGTTCGAGCATGCAAACTGTAAGCGATAAGACCTCAAGGTCTTTTGCTCGGATGAAGATGTCAAACATATTCCTGCCCCAACTCCTATTCCTCATCTTGCTCCATCAAAGTGCAAAGTCCACAACTCTGAGGATGTTTCACCTCCAGATTCCTGAGTAACTCTGGGCATAATCTGTCCTTCCTCATGAATGACATAGGGTCTGAGTCCAGTTGCATGATAATTTTCAAAAGGGTCTGTGTCTATAAACTCATTCAAAAAAGCTTCTTCATTTTTCATCTGGGAGCTAGTTGCCTCTTCTCCCTCCAAAAATTCAACATTGAACTTTTCTTCCTGGGTAATCGAAGTATGCGCCACTTCAAAGTTGAGCAGGGCCTCGTTAGCAACATGTTCAGAATGCAAAGTTTCTGACAATAGTTTCATTTTAGCTCCATGTTTGGTTCTCAAAATTAGGTGTGACTAGTCTAATGCTAGATATCCTCTAACATTTTTCGTGAACTCTCGGGACAAATATATCCTAAATAGGGGAGGGACATTAATGAGTACAATATCTTGATTCACAGTGATACTGGGGCATGCAAATAATGTCATAGGTAGGTCCTTGATTACCCCGATGATATCAACCCTATTTCTATCTAGTTGCATGACTCCCTTGCTCAGAGGCTCATATTTTAACCCTAAAGAATCAACTACTTGCTTAGGCATGACAGTGGTGCTAGCACCAGAGTCGATCATTAAATTATGTAATAGTTTGTCGCCAATGATAAGAGTTAGAAAGAAAGGCCTAGGTTTAGGTTTACTCTCTTTTCCAGCTTCGAGCTTTTCTTCCAGTTGATTCATTAACACTTTATACAAGGCTGACTTGGATATCTTTTCTTCACTAGGTTGCCCCGACATCTTCTCATCTTCCTCTCCCGACAATGCTTTTTGTAATAACACCTTTTGCTTTGGAATAGCTAGGATATCCCATAAAGAAACATTGGCAGAGGGCTTCTTCAGTTGTTCCACCACATTGAACTGTGTTCATGACTAATGAGTCACGATCGTTTTCTCCTTAGGTCTTGCAACTGGCGTAGGCCTCGCAGCTGGTGTAACTGGCTATTTGGCAACAGTCAGGGCGATCGTAGGAGTCTTTGCCTTCAGAGGAAGTGGATTTAGAGAGCTGGGAGTAGCCGCCTTAGATTGTTGTGGGACTGATGATGGGCTTGTTGATGGATTGGGCATCGACTGAGATGGAGCTTTGGTTGGCGGAGATGTGAATTCTACGGTGAGTCTACACTTTGAACTCGTGTTGTAGTCAGATTGCACTCGGGGCACTTGAGTCACAGGAATGTCGTTCAAAAATACTGATTCTTCTCCTTCCATCCATGAAAAGAACGCTTGGTCTGGAATTATTTCTGACTCTTTCTTTATGGACATTCCTTGCATTTGAGCAATGAGGACTGCATTATCCATCTGCTGAGAGACATATGACTGGTTTTCAGGATCAGGCACGCTGCTTTGGCTACGTTACTCTGCTGTCTTCTATTGCAAATTTCCTTGCAGACAATTTTAGGGCATGTGTGCATCATTACAATGAAAACACCATGAATTAGTGTCTTTGGCTAAGTTATTTTGTCCCGTAACTAGCTTTTTACTTGAACTAGGATGGACGGTCTACATCGACAGGGTCACTGGAACAACTTAGTTATTTGGCTGAGTTTGAGCATTGTCGCGCAATCTATCTTGCCACTAATTTAACTGTTAAGGAGCTTTTCTGCCTTGATAATTTTGGTAAGCCAGCTTCTGATAGCTATATTGCTGTAGCTTCAAAGTTGTCAATTCATTTGTGATAGTCCGCATCTGCTCTCTCATCTCATTCATCTTAGCCATCAGGCGCTTAGGCACATGAGCTACACTCAGAGCCATTCTCGGGTACACGTACATAGACTGGGGAGGAGTTACAGGAGTGCTGGTCAAAGCTGCCTCAACTTTCGCGACGTTGAATTCTAGGAACAATGGCAGGATGGGTCTTGGTGATAGTTTTCCAACAACAATCAGGTTGTTCTCTGCAGTGACAGCCGAACCATAAGCATCAGGTAGAGTATCTCCGCCAAGAGCCTGTAGCATCATGGAAATGTCAGCATTAATGGACTTCAGGTAGAACATGAACGCCAAATCTAGAGGTGGCCTACTACCAATAGGAATTCTCTGCCAAGCTGAATGAAATTGAGCATTGAAATCAGCTAGATCCTCATGAGGAGCTTGCTTTATGCTAGCTAGTTGATGATATAGCGATGACCTATCACCAACATTTGAAAAACGCTCGTAGAACAGAGTTTCGAGATGGTCCCAAGTAGCAATTGTGTTGGCTGGAAGAGCTCTAGACCAGTTCAAAGCCTTTCCTTAGAATGAGGCAATGAGTAACCTCAAAGCCACATTTTCATTAGAAACTCCATGTACTAGACATATATCTACTACATCTTGCAAGTGCTTTGTCGAAGTCTTTGATTCATCTCCAAAAAACTTAGGAATAGCTTTTAAAGTAGAGGACAGAATGAGAGCCCATGCTGCGGGAGGTATCGACGCTACCAAAGGACTACCAGTGTCCCAGGCTACATAATTTCTAGTGGCCATAGGTGCAGGAGATGGAGGAGATGGAGGAGAAGGGGGAGGTGAAAGACTACCTTGCCAACGGACTGGGCGAACAAAAACTAATGGTGGTACAAGTAGACCAGGGAATCTAGCAGTTTGTAACCTAGTTATAGGCCTATGGCTCATACACACTTATATATTAAGCGAACGTGCTAGTTCGCATCCCATCGGGCGTGCCAGAAAAAGAATTGTTGACGCAAGATTTTGCAGGTGGCAGCAGTCTCATGGGAAACTTAGCTATTGGGGGACATAGTGCGCTAGCTAAGTGACCTCTGAGTTTTACCGAAGCCGACTCTTCATTTTAGTGGGGGAGGTAAAGAGTTAGAAAAATAACTGAAAAATGTTAAATCTAGATTTAAAGGCGATGTGCCAAATCATGAACGAAATTACCTGAGCATAGTGCTGGATGCAAAGGCTCGAACCACTAAATGTTGTTTATTAAATACATTTTCTCAAAAGCACTTTAAACATAAGAACACCTTCTGACTGCATAACATAATCTACTACAACTTTGACCAACATAGAGGAGTCGAAAAACATGATCTGTATTTAGTAAGGTATAGAAGATTACAAAAGCTGAATAACAGACATTCATATATTATAGGAAAATAAACACATAGTCTAACCATCTTATCAAAAACATGAATAACAGAAAAGGCCGAATTGATTGGCACAGTCTGTAGATTTCAAGTTCAAAAAAGTATTACAAAGGCTATTTCCCATTGCTTGGGAGTTTTTATCTATCTAACAACAACAACCTAATAAAAGAGAAGCAGGGCTGTTTATATAGGCCAGCCCACCGCTTGAAAACCATGGATAAAGACGCCTTGATCAAACATTGATGGCCCAGATCTTCTCGAGATGCCACTAGATAGAAAGATCGCTTAGCAGTGCACTAGAAAAGCCATCACAGAGAATAGAAGGCCATGTAGCAACATAAATGAACACGTAACACTGAAGAAGAAAACGTGGCGACAAGCGAGAAATATCGGTGCAGACAACAACTCCTAGAAAATTGGCACACAAAAATATGCCACGCGTCGAGCAAATGGAGCCTAACAAAAGAATGAGGGGCATCCCAGTGAAAAGCTCTGAGAGGAAGCCATGTGGGTGATGCCGAGTGAAGATAACTACATAGTGGGCCCAACTCAAAAAATGGCCAGAGAAAGCCACGCATCAAGCACACAATTTTTGGTAAAAGCAAAGCAATACAAAGCGACAAGAATCTCCGTTTGGAGGCCACGTTGCAAGGACCGAAAAGTTAAGAGTGATAAAGGACAAGGTGAAGCCATGAAGGAAAGATAACCATGAAAGCTAGTGGTTCATGAAATAAAGTTCACACATATGAAGATTTGAAATCCTTCTGGCCAAAAGAGGTGCAACATGACATTCCCCTTAAGGTTGGAGCATTGCCTTTTAAGAAAAAATAAAGGCAATATAATCCAAATATTTTTGAGACAATCCTTATGGAAGTCCAAAAAATGCTAAATGCATGGATAACATTCCCTATCCATCATTCAACATGGATAGAAAATATCGTTCCCATTCGTAAGAAAAATGGTGAGATTTGTATCTGTGTGGATTTCAAAAACCTCAACCAGCTGTCACTCAAGGATAATTATCCTCTCCCTGTGATGGACCAAGTTCTACAAAATGTGACCGGATCTGAGATGCTCTCCATGCTGGATGGGTTTTCCAATTTAACCATATTGAAGAAGTGATCAACACAAGACAACTTTCACAATGCCATGGGGTACCTTTGCATACCATAGAATGCCTTTTGGCCTGATAAATTTCGATGCCACATTCTAACAAGCTATGGACTTGGTGTTTCGTGATGTGATGGGTAATTTTATTGTGGTGTATCTTGACGATCTCATGGTGTTCTCCAAATAATGTCATGAACACTATTACCATCTAATGTAGATCTTGGAGAGATGCCGACAACATGGTATTTCCTTGAACCCCAAAAAGTTTACTTTTGGAGTCACAGAAGGAAAACTTCTTGGTCACATAGTGTCCACAGAGGGAATCATGATTGACTCAGAAAGAGTCAACGGTATCAAATCACTCACCCTGCCATCAAGCAAGAAGGATGTCCATTCCTTCTTTGGTAAGGTAAACTTTCTGTGAAGGTTCCGTCTAGAATTTACAGAGAAGAGTCGTCATATTGTTAATATGATGAAATACAATACTACTTTTCACTAGACAACAAAAGGGAAGGCTACATTCGATGACATCAAGGAGGCCATTTCTCATGCACCAGTGTTGGTATGCCCTAACTACACCAAATAATTTATCATGTATAGTTATGCTTCCGAGCATACGCTTTCAACAATTCTGGTGCAAGAGAACACTGAAGGTTTTGAATCTCTCATTGCATTCATGAGTTACCCTTTAAAGAATTATGAATTGAAATAATCTCAAATGGAAAAACATGCTTTCACTATAGTCAAAGTTGTTAAAATTTTTTGGTTCTATATTCTGAATAGTCATGTCAAAGTTCTAGTCCTAGATTGAACAGTTAAGTCTATCTTAATATAGCAGGAATTTGGAACAAAAAGAGGCAATTAGATTACCAATATTTAGGAATATGACATGGAAATTAAACCTATCAAGTTAATAAGTGTGTGAGGACTGTGTCAGCTTATCGTTGAAAATAATCCTGATGCGGAAAATTTAGAAAATGAAGAAGTTTCAGAAAATGAAGAAGTTTCAGAAAATGAAGAGGTAGATTCAAGTGAACTTCTGATGGTATTGTTCATCAACACCACCGACAAGTGGTATTCCAACATCTCTCATTTCCTAACTTATGGGAAATGTCTTGATAATTTAACTTCAAAAGAGAAGAGAAACATCAAGCTAAAATCAACAGACTTTGTCTTATGGGGCAATGCCTTATACAAGTGTGTAGTAGATGGGACTTTTCTATGATGTGTTGATAAAGAACAACAAAAAAATCTGTTGAAGTCATACCATGACTTGGCGTGTTGAGGAAATTTTTTTGCACCAATGACTGCTCACAAGATTTTGAGAGTGAAGTACTATTAGCCCGCAGTCTCTCAAGATGCGTACTCTTGGGTGCATAAGTGTGAGTTGTGTCAACAGTTCGTTGGCAGGACTAAGTTGGCGGCTTTGCCGTTAAAACCTGTTGTGATTGAAGAACCCTTCCAACAGTGGGGAATTGACTTGATCGGTGCACTTAATCCATCATCAAGTGCATGACACATCTACGTCCTGACTACAACTAATTATTTCACCAAGTGGGTGGAAGCAATTCCTACTAAGCATGCTACTTCTGAAGTGGTGTGCAATTTCTTAAAGGAAAACATCATTTCCAAGTTCAACATGCCGAACAAAATCATTGCTGACAACGCTTCTGCCTTCTCGTCGAATGAGATCACTGAGTTCTATTTTGAACATGGCATAACCTTGTCACGTTCTTCTGACTATTACCCACAAGGTAATGGCCAAGCGGAATCAAGCAACAAAAATCTGGTGACTATCATCTATAAGTTGGTAGACGAGAATCAACGTTTGTGGCACAAGGCTTTGTATGACACTTTGTGGGCATACAAGATAACTCTGAAGTGGGAAATAGGTATGTCTCCCTTTCAACTCTTGTATGGGTTGAATGCCAAGATTAATATAACATTGGAACTTCCAGCCCTCAAATTGGCTAAGGCCATTGAGGATGAGACTTTTGATAATTTTGTTGATAAGCATGTGATGTATCTCTCTGAATTGGAAGAGAAGTGAGTTCAAGTGGCTGACTGCATAGCAGAACACTAGGACCAAGTGAAGAAGCTTTTCGCCAAGAAAGACAAGTCTCAATATTTTCAAATCGGTGATCTTGTTCTCCTATGGTACAAATGAAGAGAACCAAAAGGTATGCATGAAAAATTTGACTCACTTTGGACAAAACCTTTCCAAGTTCACCAGTTGCACGGTGAGAACAGTTTCCTGCTAGCATATGGAGATGGAACGCTGTTCGCCCTTCCTCGCAGCGGGAAACACCTCAAACACTTTACATAGTAAAGTAACGGGTGTTTCAAATGTAAATATTTTTATTTTTAGTCCTTTGTGTCTTTTTGTTTTAAGTTGCATCGTCGTCATCACCTGACTCCAAGCCCAATGGATGGATAAAGACACTTGAATTATGGAGTTCTTCTCCCTTCATTCATTTCAAAGAACGATTGAAGGAAGATCCCCAACAAGAGCCAGTTGTTATCGTGGAATCTAGTAGCGCTCGTTCCACGGATAACCCCCTTATGAAACTTGTCTGTTTCCTAGGTTTGTGATGTTCAAGCACGAGAAATGAGGCAATTTTCAATCCACCTCAAAGTACATTTTAAAGTATCAAATAATTCGTTTGAGCATCCCTCTACGTTCGTCTTGCGAAGACCTTCAAAATGAGTATCTTTGTGAACTCTCATTGTTTATACTTAGTAAAATTGGGAAAAGTGTAAAAGCTCCAGAAAAAAGCTCTCTTACATATTGATTTTTTTTTCTAAGTGTAAAAAGTGCAAAGGCGCTAAAATTCAATGCCTATGTACTTTAGTGAAAATCACGTTTGGTGCACAAGTGCTGATTTTCAGCGCTTGTGCATCAAGTCTCCATACTTAACCATTTTAAAGGCTGGGCGATGATTTTTCAACGTTTTTCACTTTTTCCAGTTTTCTCCACTTTTCATGCCTTAATTAAATGCACGACTTGAGTTTTTTTTATTTTACTTATGAATCACTTAAAAGTGATTTTAATTCATTCTTGTCTCCTTTCATTCATTTATTTCTGTTGAGTGACTATCTTGCTCCTTGCAAACTCGTGTTTTGAGGATCTCCAAGCTTTTTTGAGCTAGGTTTTTCGTGGTTGTTCTAGGTACGTGGTTTTTGTGTTCTCCTTCATTGCTTTGCTTTTGGTATGTGATTTTAATTTGGTTTGTAAATATTTTTTTTATTTTTGATCTCTTGTTAGTTTTCCATCATCTTTTCTCCTCTTCCCCAACGCGTTTTTGTCTTCATTCAAATCTTTCTCCTATCCTCATGTCGCATGCTAGTCTTTCATTTGTTCTTACCACGTTTTGGTTTCCAATCATGCCCTTTGATAAGTTGTGCTTTCTCCTCACTTTTTTTGGGGTTTTATTTATTTGTTGTGCGCACCCTTGTTTGTCATTCTTCTATGTCTTTTGATTTCTTCTCTTTCTCATGTCATGTCTTTCATCTCTCTCTCTCTTTCCAAGTTCTTATCCAAATGTTCAAGTAGGCACAAGCTTAAATGAACTCATTCCAAAAGATCTTGCCATATCAACTTTGAAAGACCCACTAAAAATGCTCGAGCGGGGTTTTTAAATGCCATTACACTTATTTTTTCACCGCTCCCACACGAAGCTCATTTTACATTCTAAGTGTCATGGTGCTAAAAAAACCCACTACTGCACTTGCCATGTAATCTTTTAGAGATTAAGTGTCAGGGCACTGTTTTTCAGCGCCTTGACACATTTTTTCCAAACTTTCACCCAAAGTGCCAAGGCACTGATTTTCAGTGCCCTTACACCTAAAGTCACCTCTCCAAGTGCAAGGGCGCTGATTTTCAGTGCCCTTACACTTTTGATAGTTTTGCCTTGAAACTCTCCAAACTTGTTCTATCTTATCTTCAAAGCCCATTTCTCCACTCTTGCATCATTTTTTGTGCCTCATCGCTCGCTACATGCTTGCTCAACATTGTTGCTCATTTCACACATCCAATGCTACTTTTTCAACTAACATTTATTGATTCACCATCTTTGCAGTTCCTTTTCATATATTGTGAAGGGATCCTCAAAGTTGCATCTTTTGATCTAGTTGCTCTCAGATGACAGCCAAGAAGCCTCCATCATCTTGAAAGGATAAAGGAAAAATGAAATACAAATACCAAGGTGTTTATCCACTGATAGTAGTAATTTCAAAGGTGGATGAGATAAAATACACCAAGGTTGGTCATGAAGACCTTGTTGATTTCATAAAAAGGACTGAGCAAAAGCCTCTTGAAGACTCCCTGAGAGCCATTGTGTACAATAATATACATCTAGTGTCCACGTTCCCTGATTTTACACATAATATAGAGTTCATCCTCCAAGTTGCATCCCATTACATTAGGGAAAGCAGAAGTGTGATTGACTGTTCTGGGTAAGAGATATTGAGACTGGACCCTGATTTCTTTGATATTATTTTTCAGAGTCCCACAGATGAAAAAATACATTGAAATTTTAATACATCAAGCGTAGGAAGTCTATGACTTAGATCAAAATAAGGCTAAGTACTTGATCAATAACCAATGGTTGAAAGAACCCAGACATACTATCTCAAGATGGTCGAAAAGAATTTTGTGAAGTGACTTCAAAGAAGATGTGAGGGACATGATAACACTCTTGAGCAGAGTTAAGGGATTGCCTGAAATGTCTCATTTTCAAGATTGGATGTATGAGTACATTCAGATCATAAGAAGACCAAAGGCTCATATTGATTGGGGTAAACAGATCAATGATGAAATCCATGAACAACTGATAAATGTGCCAACCACCTTGAAGTTCTATATGAATTCTTACTTGGTGTATGCTGCAGCCATGATGAGGCAATTCTTGGGTTTTTCTACAAAAGGGAACCAACTTTCTATACTTGTGTACAAATATTTCAACTGGAGCTGAAGGAAATCCTTTACCATTTCAGGAGGGTCACCGATGCTTTCTTTTTCACCTTTTCTTTTCATCTTTGACCCAACTCTTGAGAAGAAGAGAGTGTTTGATGAGGCCCACAAAGTGGTAAGTAAATTCGGATGCATATTCTTACAATTCCCAACTTTTACTTACATAAGGGTAGGATGCTACACTAGGTGCCCTTACATGTTGCCCAAATATCCCTCGGACAAGTGGATAATCATGGAGTTATGCAGACAGTTGATTTCAGTTCACAAAGAATGAATGAGGATTCACAAGCTAGGACTCAAGTTTCCACTGACCATTGGTAGGTATACCATCAAAAGTGTACAAAAATCTAAATTAGTCTATGCAGAGATGCAGGTCATGACAATTAGGACCTATAGATAGAGATTTTATTTTGATTACCGAAATGTAAGGAAGAAGTTGAAAAAGGTTCACAAGCACATGTACCACTTTGAGGACATCTTGGCTAATTACAGAGATGCAGAGGCTATCTGTAAGATGGATTTTTGTAGACTAACCATACAATAGATCAAAGATCTTGGTGTTGCTTACCTACTAGAGGATTTCATAGATCTGTGTGAAATCATGAATGCTGCTTACGATGAACAAGAAATATCCAAGAGAACTTTGCCTACAATCCAATGGTACAGGAAGGAAAATTTTTCCATCAGAGAGAGGTTGGAACCAATATTGGCTAACACTGTAGAGTGGTTACACAAGCATGGCTTTGAGATGAAAAATTTTAGGATAAAATCTGAAGGAGAAGAATCCGGAGTAGAAGCCAGTTGACAATAGGAATCCCACATGAAAGATAAACCTGTGGCTATTCCCACTTCTTCCCAAAGAGGCCCTAGGATTAAGTTCACTGTTGGTAAAAAGGATACTAGAGCCATCCAAGAAGAAGAAACAACGAAATCCTAACCATCTCACTCGAAAGGAAAAGGGCCTATTTTTGAAGAGATAGATTCCGATGAAGAAGAAAATTCAAGTGACCAATCTGATGAGGAAGAAGATTCTGAAGGTGAACAAGAGTTTGAAGGTGATCAAGAAGGAGAACAAGAGTTACAAGATCAAGAGGGTGATCAGCAGGAACTCGGGCATGATGAAGAATGAACTATGTCTCCACCTAAGAATGTAGTTGAAGATCTTCCCTAGACATCGTCACTCGTAACTTCAAACGTTCCTTGCACACCTCCTAATCCAAACACTCCTTCACCACCTTTTCCTACATTGCCTATTCCCACATCTACAATACCCATAGTGGACATTTCACCACCCCCTACAACATCAACAGTACTTGATACTCCTTCAGTGACAAGTATACAAATGGTTGACATTTTGTCGAGCCCTCCATCATCCATTCCCAAATTTTTATCTCCATATTATGATATCACTTCAGAAGTTGAGTTTAACAGGTTCATGAATGAATCCATGCATGAGAAGCTCAATGTGCAAGCTACTAGAGCAGTAATGACATACACTACATCAATTATCACTATACCAGTAATTCCTTCAGAAGTGGCGGTGACAAGAGAGTTAATAGTCAACCAAGAAGCTTGTATCTCCTCTCTTCCCCCCTGGTTGGTATCTCAAGTATCGAAGCGAAAAAAGCAAATGATCTCTCCAGAAGAGCATGATCTTGAAGAGATAGCCCCTCCAAAATCTAAGGGGAAGAAGAAGGAAAAAGTGTATTCACAGATTCATGTTGACAAAGTCGGTCAAAAGTATGCAGAGATTGGTGTACCACCTCAAGAGGAAGGAGATGTCAATATGGAGGACTACACAGTGATAAGAGTCCAGCTTGGCAAGGTCACAAATGAAAGTGCCAAGGAAGATGCACAAGTAACCTTGGATATACTGGTAGGAGTACTGGACAAAATGGAGCAAGCTCAAAACTTCTACAAACAAAAGGCTAAGCATTATGCCACTGTTGTAAGGAAAATTGCAGGATCTTCAAGTAATACACAACCGTTGGCAATGGTAAGCACTAAGGACCCAACTATCAAGAAGGCTGAGAAGTTTTCCTCCAAAGGAAGAGTGTTATATGATTTTATTAATAAGATTATAAAAGATGGTTCTCAGATTATAGTTGTTGTGGATGAAAAAGCTACTTAGATATCCCAGCTCAAATTAGAGCTTGATAAGGAGGAAGGTGTTCTTTCCCAAGAGCTTAGAGAAATGGAAAAATGCCTGTTTTTGTGGTCACAAATGAAATAGGAAAATTTTAGCAAATTGGTGGAAGCTGGGGTGATCCTTGAGAAGGAGAAATATGTTGAAGTAAGATAATCACTAAAGCATCGTATTCAGATAATCAAATCTCTTACAAAAGATCTCCACCAAGTACATGAATATGTCGAAGGGCATCATGCTATCCTTGAAAAAATAATTAAGGAGTTACTAGGGAAACTCCTTGAAGAGAACCGTATCTTCCTTCCGGCCACATAACTTTCTAAGATCTTCAAAGAAGCCATCATGAATCAAGTAGAGAGTGCAGAATTTTCAGAAGCCTCTATGCATGTTATTTGTGATACAAGGCTCACTCTTGAAAACTTCAAGATGCATATTCACAGGTGCAAAAAAGTTCATTCATCCATCATGAGATGAATCATGAAGATTCACACCATTGTGGATTAAACCATTGGTTTGGATGAAAAGTTCATGTAGGAGACCAAGAAGAAGTATGAAGACTTTCATTCCCAAAGCAAGGAACCATGAAGATTCTTGATCTCAAGTGTTGAACTTTTTGATGCTTCTCTTTATGCATCTTGTTAATAGTTTTTGATGTCTTAAATGTCTTTTTGTCAAATTTAATTACATCAAAAAATATGAGATGTAATTTCATAAAGATAAATTACATTTTGACTTAGTCAAAGTTAGGGTTTCCTATTTTTGCGACCTAACTTTCTTGATTTTACTCAACTAATTTCCTAGATTAGCTCTCCCTCTCTTCTATAAATATGAGGGATCTATATTATAATCTTGACCTTTAGTATTTTGCAACGAAGTGTTGAACTTTTGAGAAAAAAACATTGAGACTTTGTGTTCAACTTTGTGAATCTAAATCTGATCAATAAAGAAGGAAGTTGCATACCAGACTTTGTGTTGGAATCAATTCTCTTTTAGTTTGAATAGGATTGGTGGTGATTAGTAGATGAGATATGATGGGCTTCAAGTAGATTTATGTAAACTTTGTGTTAGATTATTTATTTGGATTTACGTTTATGTTTGGATAAATATTGTCGAATGATCTACAAGACTTTGTGCTTGTAATTGTTCATGCTGTTTGTGGAACTGCTGTATCTAGAAGAATATGTGCTTCTAATATGAAAAATGATACATCATTCCTAGATCCATCGGTGAAAAATATATGGAACGAATTTGTTCCTTCGTGAGCTTTCCTTTTCCATTTTTATTATTTATTATAATCATACCTGGTATCCCTACACTTTGCTTTGACAAGATAGAGTTATTTGCATTACTACTTGTTTTTAGTTTAGGTTACTTTGAATCTAAGTTATCAACTGTGAAGCATTGTAAAATATCTTCTTTGAAAAAAGAGAGAAGAATGAATGTAACACACACACCCCATCTCATAGTTGTAGTGTACATTTTATGAATATTTAGTTAGTTTTATTAAGCTTCTGTAAGCGGTAAGAAGGGCACCTCCCCTTTCCGAGAGGAGAGATTATATCTCACACAATTGTGGTTGAAATCTAGGTTGTGTAATCTATTGAAAGGACGATTCCATAGTTTGTTCCTTCGTGAGCTTTCCTTTTCCATTTTTATTATTTATTATAATCATACCCGGTATCTCTACGCTTTGCTTTGACAAGATAAAGTTATTGGCATCACTACTTGTTTTTAGTTTAAGGTTACTTTGAATCTAAGTTATCAACTATGAAGCATTGTAAAACATCTTCTTTGAAAAAAGAGAGAAGCATGAATGTAACACACACACCCCATCTCATAGTTGTAGTGTACATTTTATGAATATTTAGTTATTTTTATTCAGCTTTCGTAAGTAGTAAGAAGGGCGCCTCCCCTTTCCGAGAGGAGAGATTATATCTCACACAACTATGGTTGAAATATAGGTTGTGTAATCTATTGAAAGGATGATTACATAATTTTCACCCAACAAAATTAACTTCCACATGAGCTAGAAGTTTCCAACCGCTTTGACTTCTTCAATGTCCATTTCTACTTGACTTTTTGAGCAACCGTCCACATTGTAAGCTCCCTTAATTTCCGCATCTAAATATGGACCTACATTATAAATTTAGTGTGCACAATACAAATACATATCCATAATTATAAAATAACATCCATTCAATTACATGTAAAATTAACATAGATTAATCTCATGGCAAGCTAATATCATTAAACGAAAGATGACACTCCTCTAGATGCAATGCATATACTCTTGGAGGAGTTCTACATGCCATAATTTGTGGTACTAAATCTACCACATTATCTACCTTATACTTCAATGCAACAATCTCTTCATCTTTCTTTTCAATCTTCGTATCTTTATTTTTGAATTCTTACTATAGCTTGAGTCTTTCCTTTTTCCACTCCTCCTCCTCCCTTTGCATTTCATTCCATAAGTTTAGAGCTACAAGATTCCATGAAAAATTTGGAGGTTTATGTGTCCCTACCAAGATCTTTCCTTGTGCCGATTCATGTTGTTCAAATGGCACCAGTTGTAGTGATTCTTGATTTTCAACTTGCTCTGCAACAACAACAAGCTTGACTAACCCTATGTTTGCATGTTCTTCAAAAATATCCTCCACTTCAACATTTACCTGCCCCTCATAATCTTCTGTCTCCTTCCTAAGTGTTCTTTTGAGCCTAGGGCTTCTTTTTGGAGGTATATAAGTAGCTGGCTTTGATTTCTTTAAAGAGATTTTATGTTTCTCAACGGCTATAGGAAGACTAGTGTCATCAACTTTCCATTTCCTAAGGCTAGGTTTTTCTTCTTTTTTAAATTTTTTTTGGCTCCTAGCCTTCCCTTTTCTAGTTTCTACCTCCCTCATTTGTGCTTCCTCTTTCTTAATGGCTTCCCTAGTATGAATTAGAGTTTTTGGAAGAACATTCAAATTAGGGTCTGGGGATAAACTTTCTTCATCTGAAGACTCTGATTTGGAAGAGCCTATTTCTATTGCTTATTCGGCCACAAGAGGGTTTATACTAGGGTTTGTGCTAGAGGTTGAAGCTCTAGGAGTGGTTTTAGCAACCCTACGAGCTTGAGGATATCCTCTATGATGCACATTTTCCAATTTGAACTAATCAATTTTCACAAACTCTTCCCAATACATACTAGATAATTCTTGTAAAGATTTTTCTACTAACAATTTTATCAAAAAGTGATGGGAGACAGAAATGTCCCTACCTTTTTGTGTTTCAGCTGCCATGATTGCTAGGATATTGTACAACACATTGGGTACATTCATCCTTATTCCATGTATCATATGGTTTAGGAGCTTAAAATGCACAGAATGGAGGCATGATTGGCGGCCTTCAGAGGTAATATACTTGACAATGTAGACAACAACTTGTTTCCACTTTTCTGGCAGAGAAATTCTCTTTATTCCTTGCTTATCTACAATAAGCGAAGGATCACTAGGTTCAATGAAATCTACTCTTTCCGGCCTTGCATCCTTAGAAACATGGTATAGCTCTCCCTCGACAGGAAAACCCATTATGTCAATAATTCTCTCCTCAGTAACTATAACTTCTATCCCTTTTACCATTGCCTTACCATCATAAATTGTCTGTGCAAATTCTAGAGAAATGCCTTCATTGAAACTGTCTAGTTTCAGAAAGTAGTCCAACCATCCACAATTTCTGAATTCATCCAGAGAGAGTGCATTCTGTAGTAACACATCATAAACTGTAGGTTCATTCCTAATCAGCTAGCCTCCCATTGTTTCTACCCAAAATTAAGCAAACACTTTTACAAAATTTCCTTTCCTACAATCCTAATGTGAAAACCCAATTTCTTTTGCTTCCTGCAACTCTTCTTTAGTGCTAACGCTAATGTCATGTAACTCTTGAATTTACCTTTTTGGTGACGTTATGACTATGACTAAGGTAGTAAAGAAACATAAATGAGGGATATCATTAAGAAAAATGGTTGCGGTTTGGTGTCACATCATACATACAGGCTATCATTTCAACTATTTCAAATTGGGTCATTATAAATTTGCTAACATGTATGACACGTGGACATGATGGACAACTCCCCCTCCAGCCAAAATGAAGGCATGTGTCCTCATAGGTCAGAATGTAATTATGGTATAGTAGGGAAAAGTACTTTAAATGTGCTATGCGAAATATCAATGTTAATATACAATAATTAAATAAATGCATTCAAGATAATTAAGATATAACAAGTTGTTACACATGTACCTAGAAATTTGGAACATCTTTTCCAAAGAACGTGGATGAAGTACCTATTATCATAAAAGTTCACTTGAGTAATTAAATGAAGTGGTCTTGGAGTGGAGTGATGGTGGAGTTATGGAAGAGAGAGAAAGGATGGAGATGGATGGACAAATGGATGTATTAATGGAGAAATGGATTCCCACAAAGTGGAAATATTTATTGTGATTGCATGCATACTTTGACTAGTTAGAAGGAGGGACACTAGGTACGCTTCCTTCGACTGCAAGAAGTTCGGGATTCTGGTACTCAATGAATTATTTCATGAATTCTTGCTTTGAGGCAAAGTTATGATATAACCTGAGTCAATGAACATTGAATAGGAGCTTAAATCTGATAGGGTCAATGGTTGTGAGTTGAACACCACCATTAGAGAAGACTTCTTCCACTTTGTATAGTCCCAACTGCTTGGTTTGCAGTTTGCCAAGTTGTCTTTATACCTGGAATCATAAAGGAGGGCCCAATCACTTGGCTGGAATTTCTTATCCTTTATGTATTTATCATGCCATTTGATTCTTTGATTTTGCACCATTTTAGTATGGTGGAGAGATAACTTCCTCATCTCATCCAAGGAGTTCAACCGCATGATCCTATCCTTCTGTGCCTCATATATGTCTATCCCAATATCTAGTGCAGTTCTAAGAGTTCTATGCTCAAACATAATAGGCATCATAACTATTTTTCCATACAACTCAAATGGAGTAAAACCAGTTCTGGTTTTCCAAGTGGTTTTATAGGCCCAAACAACTTCTGGCAACCTATTTGCCCAATCTTTTTTGTGAAGTGCTATAGTCTTTGTCAGAATAGAATCTATTTCTCTATTTGTTACCTTTGATTTTCCATTGGCTTGTGGGTGATAGAGAGTGGATTTCCTACGTTTGACATTATACTCATTCACCAAGGTTGTGACAAGAGTGGATGTGAATTGAGCCTCTTGATCTGTGACAATCTCCCTAGGAACTCCATAGCATGTGAATATTTCTTTGTAGAGTAATTCTACAAGTTTATTGTCCCTAGCATGTTTCATGGTGTTTATCTCAGTCCATTTTGTCACATAATCAGTACAAACTAAGATGTAATATTTTCCATTTGATTGTGGATCAATTGGACCTATAAAATCAAGTCCCCATTTATCAAATGGTGTGATAACTACCTAATTTTGTTGGTCTACCCATTCTTTGACACCTATCACATTTCCTGGTCTACTTGCATCCTTATGAAGTGTAGGCCAGTAGTATCTTGTATTGAGAATTTGCATGGCTACCCTCTTAGTTGCAAAATGCCCCCCATAAGGTTCATCATGACATGCATGTAGTATATCATAAGTCTCATCCTCTCTTATACATCTTCTGAGCACATGATCTGGTCCAATATACAATAAACAACCTATTGTCCATGAGAATGGAAAAGTATTCTCAATAAGAAGACTTCGCTCTTTTGGAGAGAAATAAGGGGGAACTCTTCCTGTAACCAAATAATTGGCTATATCAGCATACCAAGGTGTATGTACATTAGGAAAAGAGTCATCAATGACTTGAGTGTCTTTTGATGTTGTCAATCTAGAGAGAAAGTCTACCACAACATTTCCTTTCCCTGGCTTGTTTATGATGGTGATATCAAACTCCTGCATTAACAATAACCATCTTTCCAATCTTCCTGTGATCAATGGATTTTTCATAAGATATCATATGGCTACATGGTCTGTATGGACAAAGATCTGGTATCTTGTAATATATTGCCTGAATTTTTTGAGAGCATAAATGACTGCCAACATATCCTTCTTTGTCACAGTGTAGTTAAACTCAGCCCCTTGTAGGTTCTTGCTGATAAAATAGATTGTGATAGGTTGTCGTTAGGTCCCATTACTTTAGAATATAAAACATCAATATGTCAACCAAGGCAATATCCAAGGTTGTTTGCAATAGAAGGTGGCTTGACTAACTCTCTTGGATTTTCTAGATTTTTATAGCAACTAAAGTTAATTTTAACCTAAGTTCGTTTAAGTAGTTCACAGGAAATTAATTTGTCTAGAAAGATGGAAAGTATTTAAACTAGAAAACACAAGATAATTAATTTAGAAAGCATGATAAATAAATTAGAAAACACTGAAATGACTAAACTAAGAAGCATGTAAAATACAAAAGTAGAAAGACTTGTAAACAAACTATGAAACATCTAATCAATAACAGTAAATAACAATTCCTAACAGTTAACAAAACTATGGAAATGAAAGACAATGTGTGCTCTGGAACTCAAACTTTAAGATGACAAACTTAAGGACTCTTTACAAGATTATCATAAAAAAAATGACTACATTCATACTTATTATCCATGCAATAAAAAACAACAGAAGGAAAATACTCATCTATTTAGTCTATCCACCCTCGAGTGGCCAGCTCATGGGTTCCTACATTCTAAAATCACATGCACAGTATAATCGAAAGCTTCCCCATTAAAATTAATCTTCATCCATAATTTCCACAACTCAAATATTGATATGCAAAAGTTTATTTATTCATATATATTCAGAAAACATGTCGATAACATAACAATACTATTCTACGTTGTCTTTTGCTTCTAGAGATTACATATTTATAGAAAGTTTCTAACTATATCCTATATTTCAAATGGCTTAGATTACCATTGAAAAAGTCTGCAATAGATTGTAAACAAACTTTATGTCTTTAAATGCCCATTACATAAATATTAAAGAAGCTCACGTTGAGCCATGGAGTCTTAAAACATAACAAAATTCTAACTAAAAGAAACTATGATTTCAGTCCATCATCCTAAAGTTCTAGAGCTCATCCCCAACACATATCTTCAATCTATTTTGGAGCTTGTGCTGGTTGAATGCTTTTAATTGTTGTATGATGACCGATTATTACCCTACAAAACACTTAAAACTACCCATTAAATATGCATTGGTAAGATATTTCAATAAATCACAAGAAATAAAGTTTGTATTATTTTTCTCAAAAGATAAGCAATTATTATTCCTAAAGTTTAATTAATTGGCAGAGAATAAGTGTTTTGCATCCATGAGGAAGGGTTTTAGTATGTTATCATGATGAGGTTATTTTTACCTCATCACTTCCTCCCCTTCCTAATTTCAAGTAGGTCCTCTTTCCCTTTGTTGTGACCCCTGCCCTCCTTCTCTGTTCAATTCTTCATATTTAGCACTAATATCATACAAATCATCTGCTATTTTATCCATCCTTTTAGGTTCACCTAGGAAGCCTTGATGATAAACAACTCCTTTTTTCCACATTTTGAAGACTCCATTATCCTTATTTGTACTAATATGAAAAACAGGTGGTGGAAAAATCAATAGGGGAGGTCTGTATCTCATCCCCATCCAATCTGTTCTGAGGTCCTTTAAGATTTTGGCCAAGGCATCTTCTCTTTTGTAGGACCATTTAATGTTATGAGGGGAGATCACTTCTCTTTTCTTCAAGTATGCTGGTAGTGGGGTGTATCTCTCTTCACAGGCATGCCAAGCCTTATCGATTAATTTTGGCCCCTACTCTATGAAATGATTGTGGCATAGGCGGAGGTTGTCATCATATCTCTTATTCATAGTTTCTTCCACTTTAACAGCTAAAAAGTGTGCTTTGAAAGCTGCAGGTTTCATGTTGGGGTGTCTCATCTGAAGACCTACATTTTTTTTGCCTGAGAATATTCTTTGGTGCGCTCTTTCCAATGAACCTGATTACGCATAGTAGATAACAAATATCTCAATTACACTTCTCCAACAAAAAGGTTAATAAAGAAATCAGTATGTGTTTCCATAAGCAAATTGTGAACAAATAATTCACATAACATGTCTTGCTAGTAAGGAGTTGATTCTAAAAACACTTTAACAAATTCTTTGTCATCAGGGTCATGTGGTTGATTATGATAGATTCTCAACAATTTCCATCTCAACAATTGTTCATTTAAAAACATTGAATATAGCCTTGATGGTCTCCTACATGCTAATAGAAATTCTCCTATTTGGCATGCATCTTGTTTTTCCCTATAGACCCTATCAAATGACTCTTTCAGTAGTACCAACTCCTTTTTCAACCTAATATTCTCAATTCTAGCATCCTTCAAGAAATAACATCTTTCCATCCATTTAATTAATAATGGGGTAATTCGGACTTGGAACCACTCCATTATAGTTGGTTCACTATGAGTTCCCTTTGATTCCATTATTAGTTTATTGATGCTTTCTTGTAAATCCTGATCCAGTTCCACAATCTTACTAAGAGAAACATTCAGTTCTTTGCTCTATCTATTCTTTTCTTCTTCAAAAGCTTGAAACATCTACATAAAATTATTTTTCAAACTTTCAATTTGTTTATCCCTATTAGACAAATTAGAATCATATGTCTTATTCTCTTGATTCCATTCTTGAATTTGTATCTACAATTCATTAATAAATATATCCTTCTTTTCTATCTGCAATTTTAAATCTTGAATCTCCTAGTCTCTTTTCCCTATTATAGTAATGTGTACTGCTATTTCCTCTTGTTTCTGTACAATATGTTCTTCATTTTTTTGCAATTTATTTCTTAACCCATCCATTTCCAATTTCAAATTTTCTAACTCAACATTGACACTATCATTTTCAGCTGTTTCAATAACTTTATTTACAATGGGAGACAAATTTTCCAAAATATTATCCTCAATCTCCATAAAAGGTGGAGATTGTTCCCTCTCTCCTTTCTGTATTTCCTCAACAAGGGTCTCCTTCACTTGTCTAGTGTGAGGAGATACTTCTTCAATAGGGGTCTCTTCTTCTTGTTCTATGTGGGGAGGCATTTCTCCAACAAGGGTTTCTTCTTCTTGAGACTGATAAATTTTCTCCCCTATTTTCATTACTTCGACATTATCAATAGGGTCCATAGTTTCTATTGACTTTTTCTATTTCTAGACTCCATTTTCTTTGAAACACCTCCTATATTCTGAATTGGGGTTTTTGTAGATTCAGAGGACAATCTCCTGCGTCTCCTCAAGAGAGGAGTGTTATGAAAAGTAATAGTTGATCTTCTTTTCCTATTCCTAGAGGGAATTCTTTCTACATATGGATGAATAATTTCAACATCCCCTGATGGGTTTGGGGTGTTCAATTTATTGGCTAGAGATTTTGGTGCTTCCTCACCGGGGGTTGTGGGAATTTGGGCTTTAGGAGCTCTTGACGCCTCAGGGGAAGTTCCTTCGGAAGGTGAACTCATTTTCTTAGAGGATTCCCCTTCTATTTTTCTTTTGGGTATAGATTCTTCAAATTTCCAAAGAATTTTTTCCCACTTACTTTCAGGTTTCTTTCAAAAATGATATTTATAGATTAATTGAATTAACCCATGGTGTTTCAATGGACCTGAACTAGTTTCATATCTTTCTATGGAGGAGATAACATAATTTAGGCAAATTGACCCTAAGGGTAGGGTTTTCTTTCCCATGACACAAATGTATCAACATATGAAATGCAAGTCCTACCACGGTAGTAAGTTGGCCTTCACAAGTAAAATATTTTATGATCCATGCAATAGATGTTCCCTAGGGTTCTAATATGGAGGTCCTTTGAAACCCTTTATTTTGTCCTCTAGTACTGATAACTATCATGGGATGAGGGTCTCCCTCTCTAAGAAATAATTCTAAAAACTTTTGATATGTAATTTGAGAAGTTTCAGATAATTTAATACCAAAATTATCTAAACCAGAGAGGCGAGAAATGACTTTCGAACTCACCTAAAAACGCTTCCCATGTAGTACCACCTGACGATTGGAGTAATTTTCTTCAAATGCATTCACCAACTTCTCATTATATCCCTCAAACTTTTTGATAAAATCTAACCATCCCACTTCCTGAAACAAATTGGAAATGTTGCTCAATCCCAGTAATTTATCCGTTGAGGCCGGCTCTAATTTCTTCTTCGCACCTCCCATTTTTGTCTTTGCTTTATAATTCTGTTGAGAAATTCAATAGTGCGAGAAGCTTGCACACAATTATTTATTTGTCTTTGTTTAAAACTTACTATATAATGATGGTAATTTGCATGGAGGCATGTGAAAAGAGCACTGTACTACCAGTTAATCAATGAGTGGCCCAAGTTACTAAATTAGGAAGGGAGAAACTCGTGCCAATTAATTACACCTTATTCAAAAATAACTATTTACTTAAGCGAAAATGTGTACTTACTTTCATTATGTGATCACCTGAAGATTACGTACCTTCGCTGATTTAACAGGATGATGGGATGGTATTGGTTAAGGTGGTGGTGTATTTATTATGACATGAGTAAGGCAGCTTGTGAATGATGGAGTCATAAATGAGGACATGTTGTCATAATGGTAAGATGGCAGAAATCGGGATAACCACATTGCATGTGGATTATTGATGTGAAAACTAAAAAAAAAAATTAGTAAGAAGGCATGTGTACATGGGTTTGACAAATCAAAGCATCAAAAATAAATCTATATTTTATGGAAAAAGGTGGGCGAAATGGTAATGGATAAGTTCTAGAGCATGCGCTCAAAAAAATGGATAAGTTCCAGAGAACGCTTGAGACATGCATTTGAAACAAAGAAGATAAATAAGTTTCAGAGCATCAGAGCACCCAAACTTGATAAGTTTTGAAGTATTGCCAAAAGATGCAGCCAGAGTAGCAACAAAGGGTAAAGTTCCAGAGCATCGTCGAAAGATGTAGTCAGAGCAACAACAAAAGGTAAAGTTCCAGACAATCATCGAAAGATGCAACTGGAGCAGAAAATGAAGGTAAAGTTCCGAAGCATCATTGAAAGAATTATCCGGAGAAACAACCAAAGGTAAAATTATGGAGCATCGTTGAAAGATGCAGTCAGAGCAACAACCGAATGAAGATTTTAGAGCATCATCGAAGGATGCAGTGGGAAGGAAGAAAAATTGATGTATGCATGAACTCAATCTTTTGGAGCCTTTCTTGACCAATCACCATTCTATAGGAACAAAACATATGATGCGATGAGTTGAAATGCAAGTTTCAGAGCATTTGGGCATCAAAGCTCATGAGTTCTGGAGCATCTGGGCATCAAAACTAACAAGTTCCGAAGCATCGTTGCAAGGTGCTCTGGAAGTTGTTTTTGATTTATAAGAATTCTTGTAGAATAAAGACAAAATTTAGCCAAGTCAAAAGATTTAAGAATTAATGAAGAATGATTTGAAACAAATTTGTACATATGCCCCTTTTTTATTATAATTTTTCATATATTTATGCGATTTTTTTTTTTGATATGCAATTATGCAAGGTTTATATTGACTCTGCCTCAACAGAGTCAATGCATTGGATTTCCCCCTACATTTCTACCAATTTTGTAAATTCCGCCTTGTTGATAGGTTTATGGTAGATACATAGGCAATAACCATTTACTAAGAGAGTTCGTGTATCACCATCAATGGGTTTTAGATGAATTGTGCCATTCAAAAATACCTCAGGAATTTCATATGGACCTAGTCAATGAGTTCTGAGTTTTCCCTGGTGATCTTTATATCTAGAATCAAATAGAAAGGCCCAATCACCATTATGGAACTCTCTTTCTTTAATGTGCTTGTCATGCCAAACCTTCTCTTGTTGTTGAACTAGCTTAGTTTGATGGACATCATCCAAACAAAGCTCATCCAACTCACTTAACTGTAAAACTCACTCCACTTGGGATCACTTTAGATCTAGACCCAAATCCATAGCCGTTCTCAGAGTTTGAAGTTCAAACTTGATGGGCAAGAGAGGTTTCTTTTCAAAAACAAGCTCATAGAGGCTAAACCCAGTGGTGGATTTCCATGTTGTGTTGTACACTCAAACTACTTCATGCAATTTCCTAGCCCAATCTCACCTCCCAGAAGAAACTATTTTTTTCAAGATGTTCTCTAACTCCCTATTAGTCACCTCCACTTGACCATTGGTCTGAGGGTGATAAAGAGATGACTTCTTATTTCTCACTTGAAAATGATTTGTGAATGCCAAGAGAACTTTGGACATGAATTGGGGTCCCTGATCTGTAACAATGGTTCTGGGAGCTCCAAATTTGAGAAAGATCTTATTATAGAGGAAATCAATGACTTGTTCCTCTCTAGCAACTCGTAGGGCCTGAAATTCTACCCATTTAGTCAAGTAATCGGTGCAAACTAGTATATACTCTTTCCCTTGAGAGGAAGGATTTATGGGACTGATAAAATCTAATCCCCATTTCTTGAATGGTTCAAGGACCACCTGTGGTTGCAAAGGAATTTCAGTAGAAGTTGTTGGTCTTCCTACTCTTTGACATTCATCACAATGATGAACATACTTCTTGAAGTATTTATGCATTCAAGGCCAATAATACCTAGCGCCCAAGATTTTATGAGAAGTTCTCTTTGCAGAATAATGACCCCCAAAAGGATCATCATGACATGCTCTAAGGATATTGTAAGTTTCATCTACCCTGACACATCTTCTCAAGGCCATATTAGGGCCACAATGGAATAATATCTCATTAATCCATTTAAATGGGACACTCTATCTAACAAGTTGTTTCCTTTGTTTTGATGTAAAACCAGGCAGTACTTTTGAAGTGGCTAAATAGTTGGCAATGTCAGCGAATCAAGGAATCTTTGTAGAGATAGAAAACAAATTTTCATCTAGAAACTCATCTTACATAGGTGCTGAGTCATCATATTTTTGTTTAACTCAAGACAAAAAGTCTGCCACTACATTAAATTTCCCTAGCTTGTCGAGTATGGTTACATTGAACTCTTGAAGGAGTAGTAACCACCTCATTATCTGTCCATTTACTATAGGTCTATTCATCAGATATTTAATAGTCGAATGGTCTGTATAGACAGTAACTTTGTACCCTGTAATGTAATGGAAAAACTTTTTAATCACATGTACTACAACCAAGAATTCCTTTTCTGTTGTTGTGTAGTTTCTCTCAGCAGATGTTAGATTTTTACTAATAAAATATATGGCATATTTACCCCCATTCTCATCTTCTTGCCCCAGTACTATAACAATTGTGTCATCCGAAGCATCAACATAAATATGGAATGGAAGATTCCAATTTGGCCCACGCAGTACAGGGGCAGAGACAAGTTTCTCCTTTATTGTTTCATATGATAGTTGACACTTCGATGTCCAGTTAAAATCCACATCTTTCTGGAGAAGGGAAAACATAAGGGCTACTATCTTATTGAAGCTTTCTATAAACCTCCGATAATATCCAACATTCCCAAGGAAACTTCTAACATCCGTTTGCGTCTGAGGAGTAGTCAGTTGTTGAATGACTTCAATTTTATTGGGATCAAACTTTATTCCTTCAGAGAAGATATGATGACCTAAGACTATTGCTTGTTCCACCATTATCAAACATTTTTTGTGGCTAAGGGATAGTCGGTGATCCTCGCAAACCTCTAAAATCCTGTTCAAGTTTTGAAGGGCTTTATCATAGGTTGACCCATATACAGTGAAGTCATCCATATAGACTTTTATGCAGTCATTGAAAAGCTCAGAAAATATAGTCAAAATGGCTCTTTGGAAAGTTGCAGGAGCATTACAAAGTCCAAAGGGAAGAACACTTTATGAAAATTTTCCCCATGGACAAGTAAACGTGGTCTTGTCCTGGTCTTCTGGTGCTACCTGAATATGGTTGTAACCACTAAACCCGTCTAAAAAGGAGAAATATTTCCTCCCAACCAAATTGTCCAGAACCTAGTTTATAGATGGTAAGGGAAAATAATCTTGGTGAGTGGCTTTGTTAAGTTCTCTGTAATCTACACATATTCTACACTTCCCATTTTTCTTTGGCACTACAACCATAGGTGACACCCACTTATTGTCAAAAATGGGATAAATAAATCCTGCTTGAAGGAGTTTCTCAATTTCAATTTTGACAAGATCTTTTAATGCAGGGTTAGTATAAATGTGATGCATACAAACACTTGGGTGAATTCCCTTCATGTTTGTATAGTCCCAAGAAAAATCCTTAGACCTTTTTACCAAAACATTAAATAATCTATCCTCTTCTGATTCCATCAGCTAACTATTGATGTTCAAAGTTTTTCTCGGCAGTAACATAATTGTTTTTGTTCCCGGATGGGCAGAATTTATAGTATGTATTGGTCATAACAATGTATTGAGAGGACAACTATGAGGTATCAATTGGTGAAATTTAGTAATGTCCTCAAAAAAATGGCTAGTTCTTGGAATCATATTGGCCAAAGGAAAAGGCATTCCCATAATAGTGTAATTCTGTTCCATCTCGTGTACATCGATTGGTTGTCCTAAAATTTCTTGTGTATCCACCATTTCCTCATCACTTGAGCCTATGGAAAGGCATGCTATATTGTTTACTAACTCATCCTCTGATTCTTCTCCATGTTGTTTAATAACTACCATGGCTAATGAGGCCAAACTGTCTTGACCATTAGATTCTTCTGGTTCATCGACCCAAACTTTGTTATTTTCGGTAGGTTTAGCAGGAGGGTACAAGAATACTCGTTTACTGTCTGGACCATGTGAAATGGTCATTTCCCCCTCTCTGTAATTGATTTTAGTTGTGACAGTGGCCAACCATGGTATTTCAAGAATTATAGGATAATTGTCTTTGGGTGTAAGTGACTGAATTACCTAGAAGTCCACTGGATATTCCCATCCATCAACTTTGACAAGAACATTTTCAGTAACACCCTTGGGAATGGCTATGGACTGGTTTTCCATCTGCAAGATTGTAGTTGTGGGACGTAAATTAGTGAGACCTAATTTTTCCATCATGTCCACCGTCATTACGTTAATGGATGCTCCTAGATCCACTAATGCATTAGGTATTTCTACCTCATTAATCATGATAGTTATAAGTGGACTACCAGGATCATCATATTTTGGAGCAACGGTCTTTCCAGATGAAAAGTTAGCTAAATAACCATCGATGTGCAAAATATTTACTTTCTTTGGTTTCCTCCCTGGGGTTTTGATACACAACTATTTGATCAAATGGTTCAACTCTGGAATCTCCTTTATTTCATGCAGCAAGGGAACCTCTATTTGCAGTTGTTTGATTTCTTGTATTAATGCAGTTTCAGAGGTGAAAGGAATTTCTAGAGTATCTTTCAAAATGGTCAGTTTTAGACGCTTCGGAAATGGTGCTTGAATTTTCTCTTTTGGAGTGGTTTCCCTCCTAAGATCAGTTAGAGATTAACCTTCCTCCTCCTCTTGAGGTAAGTCAAAAGCTCCTGTTGATGATGGTGGCAGAGTAGAGTGTGTGGTAACAGTTTGGTTAGGTGGAGTGGTCTTCTCAGGAATTTTGGAAGTGGGTTCATCCACAATTTCTTCAATGGTTGGTGGTTGAAGTGTTTTACCAGAGTGCAAATGAACATTTCCACAATGTATGGCGTTAAGTCCAATGACATTTTCTTGTTCAGTGGAGTATACCAGAGTATTTTGTCAATTGTTCTTAGATATTGGGAAGTGGTTGCGTTGGGAGCTGAGGTTGATTAATTTGTTCACTCAGTGGAGGATTCTGGGGTGGCAGTAGCAGATTTTGTTGTTGATTTCTCCAAGGGCCAATATAGAATTGATTTTGTCCCTGGCTCCATTGAGGAGTAGTATGTTGTAGATACCACTATTGTGGAGTTTGGTTTGGCCACTGCTGAGTTCCCCATGATTGGTTTTTCCATTCAGAGGGTCCCCAATAGGGAGTTCCCCAATTAGGTTGTTGAGGTGGTGGTTGAGGCCAAGATGGAGTCCATTGATTACTAGTCCAGTTGTTTTGGGGTCTCGAAGTAGGATTGAAATTATGCCCATAAGAAAAGTTCCCTCCTTGGTGTTGATTTACCACATTTATTTCTTCCTCAGTCTATGCAGTCCTTTTCTTGGAATTCTTGAGATCAAGAAGAAGCTCACATTGGTTTGTAGGATGATTTTTCTCGCAAAGTTGACAAACATTAACCTTGTCTAGCGGACATTCTCGCAAAAGATGTTTATTTCGACACCTTCGACAGTAGATGGACAAAGTCTCAGGGTTACATGTCTTAGATTGTATTCCATCCAACGTAGTGTTTAATTGAACAAGTATGTCTATTTTGAGGTTCGCTATTTCTTCTTGGAGCTTTCCTATTTAGTCGGACCCTCTAAAAAGAGTAGTTTTGTAGATTCCTCCACGAGTACGTGAGAAATTCTAACCCAACTTACATATGTCATCAAGGCCCAACTGATACACGTCTCCTTGTCCCATTAGATCAAGGCTTCTTGCATCCTCATTGAGTCCTTTAAGAAATATATTCTTGAGAATCTCAACACTAATGGTCTCTTCTCCACATTATTTAGACAAGAAGAAAAACCTATCTAGGTAGTCCTCTAGACTCTCATCCTCATTTTGTCTTAGTTTAAACAACTCCACCTTATGATCACTCACCCTACAATAGCTCTAGTATTTTTGTGGGAAATCATTCTCCATGTCATCCCAAGACGTAATAGACCCAACAAATAATCACATAAACCATCACATGGCCATATCCTTCAAAGTAGAAGGGAATAACTTCAGCTTCTGGTTATCATTTTTAGAGTCATAAGTTTGAAAGAGGACCTTAATTTTGAAAAGAAATTGGTCTGGGTCTTTCGAGGGAAAACCTCTAAAAGTTGGTAGGAAATCTGGAGAGATGTTTTTCATTGTAGTATCATCATCTGCATCTAGAATGATAGGATAAGTGAACGTTCATAGAACCGGATGATCATTGTTCTTACGGTTGGCATTATTCTGGTTAGCTTCAGCCCTTTGATCACCCATGATGTCTAGACGAATGTGTTCCTCTTGGATAACTTCCTCGATGACTGTTTGTTCTTCTAGGTGACCTTCAGGAAAATTATGGAAAGTCTCTGGTGGACTAGGCTCAAGTAATTCTTCAATAGAGTGATATTTTGAGCCTTGGTCCTCCCTATGTATGATTGGAACGTATTTTGGGGGGGGTCTTTGGTATAAATCTTCCTTGAGGGCCTCTTTTCCTAACCATGCGGAAAAGGAATCCAAAGAGGGTATTTTGGCCTAACAGAGGTATTCAAGGTATCTCCTATTAACACTAAAAAAGAAATCTCTCCCCGACAACGACACCAAAAAGTGATAGGCTGTCGTTAGGTCCCATTACTTTAGAAGATAAAACATCAATATGTCGACCGAGGTAGTGTCCAAGGCTGTCTGCAATAAAAGGTGGCTTGTCTAACTCTCTTAGATTTTCTAGCTTTTTATAGAAACTGAAGTTAATTTTAACCTAAGGTCGTTTAACTATTTAATAGGAAATTAATTTGTCTAGAAAGTTGGCAAGTATTTAAACTAGAAAACAAAAGATAATTAATTTAGAAAGCAGATAACTAAACTAAAAAACACTGAAATAACTAAACTAAGAAGCATGTAAACTACAGAAGTAGAAAGACTTGTAAACAAACTATGAAACATCTAATTAATAATAGTATATAATAGTTCCTAACAGTTAACAAAACTACAAAAATGAAAGACAACATGTGCTCCAGAACTTAGACTTTAAGATGACATACTTAAGGACTCTTTACAAGATTATCATAAAAAAATGACTACATTCATAGTTATTAGCCGTGCAATAAAAATGACATAAGGAAAATACTCATCTATTTAGTCTATCCTCCCGTGAGTGGCCAACTCCCAGGTTCGTACGTTCTCAAATCACATGCACAGTATAATCGAAAGCTTCCCCATTAAAAGTAATCTTCATCCATAATTTCCACAACTCATAGATTGATATACAAAAGTTTCTTTATTCATATATATTCAGAAAACATGTCGACAACATAACAATACTATTCTACGTTGTCTTTTGCTTCTAGAGATTACATATTTATAGAAAGTTTCTAACTAAATCCTATATTTCAGATGGCTTAGATTACCATTGAAAAAGTTTGCAACAGATTGTAAACAAACTTTATGTCTTTAAATGCTCATTACATAAATATTAAAGAGGCTCGCATTGATCCATGAAGTTTTAAAACATAACATATTTCTAACTAAAAGAAACTATGATTTCAGTCCATCATCCTAAAGTTCTGGAGCTCGTTCCCAACACATATCTTCAATCTATTATGGAGCTCGTGCTAGTTGAATGCTTTTAAATACTGTATGATGAATGATTATTACCCTACAAAACACTTAAAACTACCCATTAAATATGCATTGGTAAGATATTTCAATAAATCACAAGAAATAAATTTTGTATTATTTTTCTGAAAAGATAAGCAATTATTATTCCTAAAGTTTAATTAATTGGCATAAAATAAGTGTTTTGCATCCATGAGGAAGGGTTTTAGTATGTTATCATGATGAGGTTATTTTTACCTCATTAGATTGCATTCTCTATTGCTCCCTCTTTTTGTCCTAAGACAACCCCTAGTGCATAATCAAATGCATCTGTGTGAATGTGGAAATGAAGTTCCCAATTAGGGCCTTTGAGCATAGGAGCATGGGTTGATGCTGTTTTCAAATTAGAGAATGATTTATCACAATCTATTGTCCATTGGAAATCAACATCTTTAGTCAGAAGAGTGTAAAGTGGTGCTGCCATCTTATTGAATTTTTTTATGAAACGCCTATAATAACCTGCATGTCCCAAGAAACTTCTAACATCTTTTTGCTTAAAAGGAATAGTAAGATTGGTAATTACCTCTATTTTGGCTGGGTCCACTTAAATTCCCTTTTGAGAGATATAATGGCCAAGGACCACTCCATCCTGCATCATCATAAAACATTTTTCATTGTTCAAGGAGAGATTATGGTTCTCACATCTTTGCAAGACTTTTTTGAGGTTTTCTAATGCTTCTGCAAAATCAACACCATAAGTAGTGAAATCATTCATATAGATTTCCATACAATCATGTGATATATATGAGAATATACTAATAACTACTCTTTAGAAGGTTGCAGGTGCATTGCATAGACTGAATGGGAGTAAAAAATAGGCATAAGTCCCCCAAGGACAAGTGAAAGTTGTCTTGTCCTGAGCCTTAGATGCAATATGTATTTAATTATAGCCACTGAACCTATCTAAGAAGGAAAAATACTTCTTGCCTGCAAGTGAATCCAATACTTGGTCTATGAAAGGAAGGGGAAAGCTATCCTTTTTGGTGGAAGAATTTAGTTCTCTATAATCAATACAAACTCTCCATTTACCTCCATTTTTAGGCACAATCACCAAAGGAGACACCCATTGGCTATCTGAGATAGGGTAGATAAATACCGCATCCAACAAATTTTTCAATTCTCCTTTCACAATCTCCCTCAATGCAGGGTTGGTTCTTCTTTGTGGTTGCCTCACTGGTGTGTAGTCATCCCTATGTAGATCCTATAAGTACAAATTTTAGGATCCAAACCTTTCATGTCATGGAAATACCATGCAAACGCTTGTTGATGCTTCTTTAACAAGTTTGTTAGAGACAACTGTTGCTCTTGAGTAAGATTATTATTTATATTCAAATGTTTCCCCTTTGAAACCCGTACTTGTGTAGTCAACTCACTCATGGCTATTTCACTGATACTTGGCACTTTTACTTCATGGGGTAACAATGTATGAAGTATATCTGTTGTTGCAAGAGATTTAGGTGCAGAAGAAGCCAACATAAGTGTATGCAATGGACATGCAGAACTAGATTCTTGAGTGATTGCTTCTTCATGCACTTCATAACTATTTTGAATTATATGGGACAATATGTCATCTTCTTCCTGAAGCTGCAGAAAAGGACTTTTGCTGATCATCATGAGCTGTGCCATTGAATTGGCTTCCTCTGCTTCTTCTCCAACTTGTGGCCAAATGGGGTTGTCCACATCATGGGATGGTTGAGCAAGAGGATAAAGGATAACCTTTTTAGTGTTTTTCCCATTTGAAATAGTCATGTCCCCTGATCGACATCCAATGTAAGCATCTGCTATAGCTAACCACGACCTTCCCAGAATAATAGGATATCCTCCTAATGTAGCTTTAGGGGAAAGGATCATAAAATTAGCTAGATATTCCCAAGAGTCTAGAATGACAACAAGGTCTTCAAATATACCATATGGTTTGATAGTGGAACCATCAGCAAGTTGCAGGATAGTGGAAGTAGGTCTCATATTTTTAACATTGAGTTGTTACAGGATATCTTTAGTGATCACATTGATAGTAGCTCCCAAGTCTATTAGAGCATTCTTTACTTGGATTCCATTTATGATGAATCCTACTACAAGACTACCTTGTTCAGTATACTTAGGAACAATAACATTCCCAAGCATGATATCTTTCAATTGTCCCATCACATGAACAGTGGTGGGGTCCTTCTTTTACCTCCCAGGATTTTTAAGGCATGCTTCCTAATTTCCTTACCATATATTGGAACATCTTTTACAGCCTGGAACAAAGTATCTTGACACATATGTGTTTTATCTGATCCAAAATATCAAAGGTTGCTTCCTCCTTTTTCTTAGCAACTTCTAACCTTTGAGGAAATGGTGGGTCGGGATCAATATGTTGAACTGGTTTAGGATTTTTGGGCACACTTGTCTGAGCAAGGATATGAGGTAAATTTTGATGCTCCTCATCTTCCACATGAAGCTCTGTGATAATAAGAGTGGAAGGTGATGAAAAAGTTGTTCCTGAATGCAGATGAATATTACTCAAACTCACAATATAGGTAATATATTGGTTTGGATCTGCAGAGTACACTAGATGCTGCTATGGTTTATTATTTGGGTTGGGTGTGGGTTGAGCTGGCAAATGAGTAGGTCTAGGTGTGCTAGAATTTGAGTTAGGAGGAGGCATTATGGTAGGCTATTGAGGCTGTGGAGGGGACTAAATGTAACCAGTTGCTTGGTTTGGCCATTGCTATCCTCCCCTCCATTGGGATGTTTGTTGCCAATTTCCTTGAGGTTGATGCCAATTCCCCTGGGCTTGCTACCACTGAGGTGGAGTGTTTTGGTAATTAGGCCAGGTATTTTGAGGGTTGTTCCAAGGTTGAGGTGAATAACCTCCAAAGTTTGATGGATTTTGGGGTTGCCATTGGTTACTAGATGCATAAGAATTCATATAAGGTCCACTAAAAGATAATGGGTCTGGTGGCATACCTTGTCTTGGAGCCCATGGCCTTCTTTGTGAAACATAGATTTTGTTTTCTTCTTCACCCTTAATTATCTTGAACTTAGGTGGAATGTGCTTGTTGTCAATATTGGCCACCATTTTACATTTGCAGTCCTTCTTTTGCTTGCAATGAGGACAATATTCTGCCAACATTGCCTTTGCCTCCTCATGTTTCTTCTTTGCTTCAAGTTTATCTAGCTAAGTTGCCATATTATTTATGATGTCTTGCTTGAAGTCTGACAGTAAATGAGTGATTTCCATCCTTGAAAGTCCATTAATTGAGGATTTACCCATAGAAGATTAGTAACCTCTCCCTTTCTTTATAACTGCTTTGGAGTAATTCTGACATATCTTCTTAATAGCATCCCAGGGCACTTGGGTGATATCTCCTTCTCCTATCAAATCCAAAGCATCAACACAACTCTCACTGATTCCTTGGGATGAGATGAAGGAAATTTTTCTTGAGAAGTATAAAGAAGATGAACTAATTGTTGAACATAAAAGTAACTACTAACTAAAAGGATGGAATTATCACCAAGTGGCCCCCGTTGAATGAGTTTTCCCTATACTAACTCAAATGTAACAAACTAAAATATCATTTTATTCATTGAGAACAAGATTATAATGTAGCATCAACACAATTGAATTTCTTGAAAACTGAAAATGCAAATACAATTCCCAGAATGTTCAACCTCTTGAAGAGGAGCATCTATCCATTATTTATAGAAAGAGAGATTCTAACTAACTTAACTAACAAGGTAGTCAACTCCAACAGATTAGGAAGATGCCATTTATTAAAAGAATGAAAAAGAGGAAAGGAGGTTATGCATGCACAAGATTCGGTCAAACCAAACTTGCTTGAACAAAAATATAGCATAACAAGATCTCCTAAATCTACTCAACCAACAGACATGGCCATTAAGATTAACTTATGCGCCAAAAATGTTAGACTTCTTTAATGGTTCAATAACTAAGCCCTCAAGGCTATAACCCAAAGATTAAATATTTGCACCAAGTAGCTATCTTGCTCATCATGAAGGTTCATTTCATTATCAACCCAGGGATGTGAACTTGAAATGGGTCAACATTGTATATGCACTAGGATTCTATTGTAGCCATATTTATCCTATAACTTAGAAATGAAGTAATACTAAAAGTAAATGCTTGAAATGAAGCAACACAAGTACTGAACATAAAACAACCACTAAACTAAATTGAAATGAATTATAGAAACAAAAATCTTGGTAAACAAACAAGAATTTACTCTGTCTACTATGGCTGCATGAACAGACACAAAATAGAGTTCTAGTGGCTACAAGAACAGACAACTGCTAAGATTGTAACTAATTGTTGAACATAAAAGTAACTACTAACTGAAAGGATGGAATTCTCACCAAGTGTGCCCCCTTGAATGAGTTTTCCCAATAGTAACTCAAATGTAACAAACTAAAATAACATTTTATTCATTGAGAACAAAATTACAACGTAGCAATAACATAACTGTATTTCTTGAAAACTAAAAATGCAAATACAATTCCCTGAATGTTCAACCTCTTGAAGAAGAGCATTTGACCATTATTTATAGAAAGAGAGATTCTAAGTAACATAACTAATAAGGTAGTCAACTTCAGCAGATTAGGAGGATACCATTTATTAAAAGCATGAAAAAGAGGAAAGGAGGTTATGCATGCACAAGATTTGGTCAAACCATACTTGCTTCAACAAAAATCTAGCATAACAAGATCTCCTAAATCTACTCAACCAATAGACATGGCCATTAATATTAACTTCCACATGAGCTAGAAGTTTCCAACCGCTTTGACTTCTTCAATGTCCATTTCTACTTGAATTTTTCAACAACCGTCCACATTGCAAGTTCCCTTTATTTCTGCATCTAAATCTAGACCTGCATGATAAATTTAGCATGCACAATAGAAATGCATATCCATAATTATCTTAAAGTAACATCCATTCAACTACATGTAGAATTAATATAGATTAATCACATGGCAAGCTAATATCATTAAAAGTCATAAGGATAAGTTTATGCCCAAGGTTTATGGATTTTAAGGAAATAACATGGAGAGTGTCAATAACTAAGTGCCATAGTCTATAGTATCAACAAAAAATAAATGATAAACCCTATCAAAATTGAGCCATTAATTGGACTCATCAATATCATCAATATGCATAAGAAGAATAATAAAACTACCATCATTAGAAAGGAATCAAACTACTTGTACCAACACCTTGGTGCCTGTTTCAAACTGTATAGCGATTTTCTAAACCTACAAACAAGATTCTCCTTGTCTCTTTCCTCAAGACCTTCTAGTTGCTACATATAAATATCCTCTGAGAGATCACCATGCAAGAAGGTTGTTTTTACATCTAACTGTTCTAACTCCAAATCAAGACTAGCAAAGAGAGCTAAAAAAATCTAATAGTACTTAACCATACAAAAAGTGAAAAACTCTTTTGAAAATCAATACCAAAATTTTGTGCATACCCCTTCGTCACCAACTGAGGTTTATACCTCTTCAAATTATCATTTATGTCCCTTTTTAATTTGAAGACCCACTTGTTTCCAATAGCTTTTTTCCCCTTAGGAAATGGTACAAGCTCCCATATCTTGTTCTTAGAAGAGCTTCCATATCCTCTTCCATGGTAACTCTCCACTTGCTTGCACATTCTGATTCACAAGCCTCCTGATATGAACTAGCTTCACCAACATCAGTTAGTAATGCATAGTAGATTTACAACTAGGAGAGTACCTTTCAGGTGATTTGGATATGCTAGTGGATCTCCTTAAAAGGGGTAATATATCATCCTGTGGCTCATTTGGTTATTATGCATGTTGTTTATTTTCATTTGGTACTTGTAGATTATCATCATAACTTTCCACATCAATTGGAATAACTTATGGAATTTGTTGTTCTTTACCTCTTTGCATTGATTTTTCATTAAAATAAACATCACGACTAACTATAGCCTTATGGGCAGTAATAGCCCACAATCTATACCCCTTTGTACCTTCTATGTAGCCAAGAAAAACACACTTTGTGGACTTCACGTCCAACTTATTTTTATTCTCTTTAGGAATATGAGCATAAGCATTAGAACCAAATACATGAAGAAATGAATAATCAATAGGTTTACTTGTCCATACTTCTTCAGTGATTTTATTATCAAGAGATGTAGTGGGTGATCTATTAATCAAGAAATAGGCTGTAGAAATAGCCTCTGCCCAAAATTTTTTCTCTAAAGCAACATTTCTTACCATACATCTGGCTCACCCCATAATTGTATGGTTCATGCATTCATCAACACCATTTTTTTGTGGTATCCTAACAACCATCAATTACCTTACAATACCATAGTCACTACGAAATTGGTTAAAATCTCCTGAACAAAATTCTCCTCCATTATCTATTCTTAGAAATTTTATAGTCTTACCCTTCCAATTCTCTACTAGAGCTTTAAACATCTTAAAATAAGAAAACACTTGAGAAGATAAATCCACACCTTACAAGAATAATCATCTATAAATGAAACAAAATATGATGAACCCCCAATAGATGTAACTAGAGCTTCCCAAGTATTTGAATGAATTAATTCTAACACATATTTACTTCTGGTAGTACTTTTAGAAAAACTCGGTCTATTCTATTTTCCAAAAAAAAAAATTTCACAAAAATTTAAATCTTTACATTTGGCACCTGAGATAAGATTTCCATCTAATTGTACCTTGAGACCATGTTTACTCATATGGCCTAGCCATTGATGCCAAGTTAATACTAAGTTTGCTTCTACATCAGATGCTACTATAGCTTCTCCACTGCTAGTTTCTCCAACCATCATGTAGAGATTGCCTACTTTTTCTCCCTTTAGCACAACCAGCACACCCTTTGTTACCTTGAGACAACTATTTTCACCATTGAATCGATAACCTTGCTCATAAAAAAACTTCAAGTGACAACAAATTTTTCTTTAATATTGGTACATGTCTAACATGTTGAATAGTCCTTACCATTCCATTAAACATCTTGATTCTTATGTCACCTTCACCAATAGCTTAATAGGGGTTGTCATTTCCCAGGTAAACCATACCTCCATCACATGAACGACAAAAAGAAAACTAGTCTCTGTTAGGATTTAGGTTCCATCAACCTTGTAAATAACTTAATTAATTATTTTTCTAAAGTGTTTTGTACATATTCCCATAAGAGGTGAAACCATTTGACCAGTGGTGGTGAAAGAGATAATGTAAATGTAGTGTTACCGTTACCGTTTATCCTTTTGGAAAAGGAAAAAATAGCTAGGCATCCCACTTTGGAATCTTCTAGAATGAGGTTGTTGGGTCAAAATAGGGTGTTGTAAGAGCATCTATGAAATGTATGACAATTTTCATAAGATGCTATGATAGTAAGACAGATTCCCTATGACATAATATGCTATTTTTGGACCCCAGGTGCCCATGCAAGAGAGATGCCTTATGACAACTGTAAGAGCATCTGTAAGAGGCTATTTTTGGTATTTTTGACCATTTCAAGGAGGGAGGCATGGGTTTTTCTAGGTGGTATTTCTTCCTATTTTTTGGTGAACCCATGGTGGTTTTCATCCTCACAAATCTCTTTAAATTGGGGCCTTGAGCTAGTGTTATTCAATTCAATTTTGCAGGTTTGCAAGGTAACAGGGTGCTGCTGGATTTTATAGAGATTGATAAGATAATTCTATTATTGCATGTAATATTTTAGATTATCAGTAATATACTTGCCTCTCTTTTGGTGGTGGAGTTTTTTCCCTTTGGGGTTTCTCCACATAAATCTCTTGTTGCATGTGTTATGATTCTTCTATCTCTCTCTCTCTCATTCTTTCTTTCTTCACACCAAGGCTAAACGTTAATCTACATATTTGATATTTGCATTCACTTATTTAAGTTCATATTGCAAGCTTTATTCACCTTGATAATCAACATTTGGTATCAAAGCTAACAGTTTTCTTAAGGAAGGGACACTTTCCTTTTAAAGTGTTGAAGGTGTTTTGCTGCAGTGAGAGCTTTTATGTTGTGGGTTTTGCATATTTGTGAAAGATCACATATCATGGCCTCCACCTCTTGTCAAGATATTGAGAAGTTCAATGGCACTGGTTATGAGATGTGGAAGTTGAAAGTGGAGGATCTCCTTGAGGAGAGAGATCAATGGTTACTAGTTTCAGTTGATAATAAGCCATCTACTTCATCCATGCCAGATGAAGATTGGGAGAAGTTAGACAAGAAATCTTGAGGGACCATTCGATTGTGTCTCACTGACTTCGTCCTCCTGAATGTCTCTTCAAAAGACACAACATACAAGCTTTGGAGGAAGATAGGTGAAATCTACCAAACAAAGAGTTTTTCTAACAAGTTGTATCTCAAAAGATGTTTATATTCATTAAAGATGAAGGATGGTGATTCTATTGTTGAACATTTGAATGATTTTAATTTGATTATTAGTCAACTTGCATCTATTGATGTTAAATAGAAGATGATAAATGCATTTTATTGATTTTCTCTTTGCCAAAATCTTGGGAATATTTAATTGTTGTTATAACAAGTGGTGGTGCAGAACCTAAGATGGATAATATTATTCCTACAATTCATTCAGAGGAGATGAGAAAGACCATGCATAGTGGCTCCCAAGATGCCTTGCATGTGTGAGGTAGGTCCAAGGAGAAAGGGCCTAAAGGGGATAAGAAGAAGGATAAGTCTAAAGGATGATCTAAGAACCCTGGAAAGAGCAGAGTGAAGTGTTGGAACTATGGTAAAAGAGGACATGTGAAGAAGGAATGTAGAAACAAGAAAAAGAATATAGATTCCTCCATGAAAAATTCCTCTGATAATAGTGATTCTAATGCTTTGATTATTTCAGCTAACATAGTTTGTAATGATGCTTGGCTTATTGATTCAGGTGCTTCCTTCCATATGACTCCTCATAAAGATTAGTTTTCTACATATAAAGAATATGATGGAGGAGAGGTCTTCATGGGTGATGATAGCTCACAAAAGATTATCAGTAAAGGAAAGGTAAAGTTGTGTTTTAGTGATGGGAGGGTTAAAATCCTTGATGATGTTTTACATATTCCAGGACTTACAAAAAGTTTAATTTCGGTTTCCAAGTTGAATCATACTGGAATGCATGTGACATTTGACAAGTTTGGTTGTAGGATGGTAAGGGGAAGTTTGGTGGTTTCTAAAGGATTTCAGACATTGAATTTGTTTATGCTACATGCCTCTACTTTTTGTAATTCCTCCTTTGTAACTAGCATTGAAATTGCATGTATGTTGTCACACCATAGATTAGGTCACATTGGTGAAAAAGGTCTTAGGACCATATTGATAAGAAAATAGTAAACATTATTTCTGATTATTCTGTTGGTAAAAATGATCTATGTGAGGATTGTGTGTTTGGTAAACAAAACAGGTCATCATTTCCTAAAGGAACTAATAAAGCTAATGGATTGTTAGAACTAATTCATTCGGATGTATGTGGTCTAGTGGATATAAATTATTTGGGCAGATATAGTTATTATGTTTCCTTCATTGATGATTACTCAAGATATACTTGGATTTATTTTATGCATACAAAATCTGAAGTTTTCACCAAATTTAAGGAATTTAAGGCATTGGTTGAAAAGCAAACAGATTATAAGATAAAAGTATTGAGATCTGACAATGGGGGTGAATATTGTTCTAAGGAATTTGATGAGTTTTGCAAACATGCAAGAATTGTTAGGAAAAATACTACACCTTACACACCCCAACAAAATGGGGTAGCAGAAAGAATGAACCATACATTAATGGAAAGAGCTAGGAGCATGTTAAGTAGTGCTAAGTTAGATAAATGCTTTTGGGCAGAAGCTATTGGTACTGCTTTTTATTTAATTAATAGATCTCCTTGTAAAGCTCTTGTTGATAAAACACCTTATGAAATGTGGTTGGGTAAAAAGCCTTCAGTTTCACATTTAAGGGTATTTGGTTGTGAGGCTTTTGTTCATGTTCCTAAAGAGAAGCGGTCTAAATTGGATCCCAAATCTCAGAAATGCATCTTTGTAGGTTATGGTGAAAATGTTAAAGGTTATAAAATTTGGAATCCACTAACATGAAAGATGATATTTTATAGAGATTTTATTTTCAAGGAGTTTAGAGCTAACTTTGAAGATGATAAACCAAAGGAAAAGTCAAAGACGGTGCATTTTGAAACTAAGAAAGAAGATGCACATGTGGATGAACGAAGAGATGGAGAAGACGATGGAGAAGAAGAAGAGAAAACTGAAGAATCTGTTGTAACATAAGAAGTTGAAAAAAATGAGGATGAACATGAGGAGGAACCTCTTACTCCACCTTTGAGAAGGTTTACAAGACAACAAAATCCAGTTGATAGGTATAGCCCACCTGATTTTCGTTGTAAATTTTCTTTGTCATGTATTGATGATGAACCTATATCTTTCAAGGAGGCTCTCTCTTCAGAGCAATGTGAGTGTTGGATGTAGGCCATGTAGGATGAGATGATGTCATTGAAAAATTGTGACACTTGGGATCTTGTTAGTTTTCCCAAAGGAAGAAAGGCCATTGGTTGTAAGTGGGTATATAAAAAGAAGTTTGGTGCAAATGGTAAGTTGGAACGGTACAAGGCCAGATAAGTGGCCAAGGGCTACTCTCGGAGAGAGGGAGTTGATTTTGGTGAAATATTCTCTCTTGTTGCTAAGTTATCTTCTATTAGATTCATTTTATTGATTGCTACTACTTATGATTTAGAAATAGAACAAATGGATATTAAAACTGCTTTCTTGCATGGGGATCTTGAGGAAGAAATTTATATGCAACAACTTGACGGTTTTGTTGTGAAAGGAAAATAACACTTGGTTTGCAGGTTAAAAATGATCTCTATATGGTTTAAAATAGTCACCTAGGATGTGGTACCAAAAGTTTGATGCCTTTGCATTAAAGTTGAGTTTTGTTAGAAGTGAAGAGGATCACTGTGTTTATTTTAAAGTTATTGATGATCAGATTCTGATTATTGTCTTATATGTGGATGATATGTTGTTCATTGGTAACAATAAGGCAATGATTAGGGAACTTAAAACTCAACTTTCTGGCACATTTGATATGAAATATTTAGGGGTTGCTAAATATATTCTTGGGATGAAAATCATTAGGGATCGGGTTCATAGAAAGCTTTGGTTAAGTCAGAGTAAGTATGTTAACACTATTTTGCAGAGGTTTAATATGCAGGACTGTAAACTAGTAAATATTCCATTTCTTGTTGGTACTAAGTTAAGTTTAGACATGTGTCCTGAATCGAATGATGATATAGATGAAATGTCTAAATTTCCTTATGCTAGTGCTGTCGGTAGTTTAATGTATGCAATGGTTTGTACTAGACCAGATATAGCCCAAGTAGTAGGAGTTCTAAGTAGGTTTATGTCTAACCCTAGTAAAGAACATTAGACTTTTGTTAAAAGGGTATTTAGATATTTGTGAGGCACATCTGATTACTATCTGGTTTATCATGGTATTGATAGTGTTGATACGTCATTGGACATATAGGGTTTTGTTGATGTAGACTTGGTTTTTCCATGCTTAATATTCCTCTTTCCCGAGTTCTACCTCTTGCAATTAGGGTTTCATTAGAAGAATATCCTTGAGATGTCTTCCACCAAGAATCTATAGAAATTATAGTAGCTGCCTGTTGATGGTGAAAATGACACAAACAACGTTAAAACAAAATATTTCTACTCTATTTCTCCTGAAAAAGAAAGTCAACATATAGTAGCCTAACTCCCAAGGTCCTGGTAGTTGGTTCTCAACTGTCTGGTGTCACTCAATCGGTTCATGCAACTGTAATGTTCAAGGGGCCTATGCTGGTAATAAAGAATGCAAGCAATGACTCATTTTACCGGACTATTTTTAGTAAATCAAGGGTTTTTAAACAAAAGAAAAAGATAGATCAAAGGGTAAACCAGTAAATATGAACAAATTTATCTAACATCCGGACACATATCTTCAACAATGAATGTTTTTCAATCAGATCAATAAAACCAAAGCATGATACAATTCACAGAGTAATCTATACCATTGTATTCATCTAAGGTGCTTATTTCAATTCGCCTATCACAACTACTTCAAAGATTTTTTTTTATTTTTTTAAAAGAACACACATTCATTCATTTCCAAGATCATAGATCAACAGACTTAAATAAATTTAATTCAATGATAATCTAACAAGATAATCCTTAACTCTGGTTTCTTCTAATGAATTTCATCAAATAAGAAACTTTCATGCTTCAGCACAATCACTGGCATTCAGATAGATTATAACTTATCAGCCTTATCAAATAAAACAACTCAATTCTAACACCATATTGCGTAAACCTGTAACTTTATTTAACTGTAAAAATCAAGTACAATGTATCTCTGTAATCACTACAAAATTCTATCTCCTAATATCAAGTAGGCCAATTCTATTCTCTACTAGCTGACCCTTACAATATGATACCCAAACGGTATTTATAGATATACAAAAATTCGAACTCCACTTCTATTTTAAGTCATCCACCCTTTTAGGAACAAAAACTCTCTTGGAAACTCAGATCAATTTGATCTTGAGTTCTTACGTTAGACGTTCAGTTAAACTGGAAAATAAAATAGAAGAAAAAGAAGTCATGTGCTCCAAAAATTGTTAGTGCTGCATGCAACATGCAAAGAATAAGAAAGTCATGCATGCAAGAGATTTATGCATCTGAAGTTGGGTCTGCAATAAAATTGACATAACTGGTGAAGACTTGTTGTAATACATCTATTTCTCACCCATCAACCCAGCTGTCTTCAAATTTAATTAGCTCCAATTCTGCTACAGCAAACCCTCTCATATCTTTTATCTTTGCCAACTCTCTTCTAGCAACTTTTATCTCTTCTTTGACATCCATCAGTCGATCTATCATCAGATCATCACTGTCATCTCCTTTTTGCATGAGTCCTTTAAACCTTTCACCCCATTTCTCTTTTATCTAGCTCAAAGGCAAGCCTTCCTTTGTTAGTATATTGACATCCACTATGATAGCAATGACTGCCTCCAACTCTTCAAACTGTTCGGTTAGATCCTTAACAACATCTTGGACTTTATTTCTATGTTTGCACAAGAAATCTATTCTGAATTGGAGTATACGAGAGGTATTCTCCACAAAATCCTTATTATCCTCCTCAAGTATTGACTATTCAAGAAGAGTAGTCAAAGGCAATGTACTAACCTCCTCCAATTTTTGACTATACTCTTTATATTCCTCTTCTTGCTTCTTCGATGTTTCAATATATTGATGCATTTCCCCTATTAACTCTTTTGTCCCTTTATGAACCTCAAAACCTTCGACCAAAACTTCACTTACCTCTTGATTTAACCCATCAACCCACCTATCTAACATCTCTGCTTTGCCTCTTACCTGCACTAAATCATCTACCTCCTTTTTGCTCAATAAAATTGGAGTTTCAATAGCAGCTACCTTTTGTGATCTTGGAGAAGAGACACTTTTCAAAAAGGAATGCAATTGATCTAATTGAGCCTTAAGCTCAACTTTCTTTTGCTTATCCTTTAACATTCTTGACTTGGTTGTAGAAGCTACTACATCAATTAGATTCATCTGTTGATTTCTGGTAGGCCTTCCCAAGTTGACAGTACTCAATTGATAATCCGTTAGCTGCATGTCTCCTATCTTCTTTTTTGTCATCGGTATGGCACACTCAACAACAATCTCTCCCTTGTTCATGAGCCTGGTGGAGTGTAGGATCTTGGAATTCTTTTTAGGCCTCTCTTGTTCAATATCCTTCATCATATCCTCCCAATTGAGAGGTTGTGAAGGTGTTACTGTTCTTTTCTGCAGGTCCAATTTTAGCCAAGTGGGAGCACATGGAGCAGTAGTCATCATAGTGGAAGAGGAAGCAATAGTAGTAGTAGAAGGTGGCTACACATTTACTTGGGGTTGAGAATCAACCCTTGATTCCTCTTGTTGTCCTTGCACCACATGCATCTACACAAGCCTTTTAGCTTCTTCCCTATCTTTTTGTTCCTGTATCTTCTTATCTTCCTCTGCTTTCTTCAACCTCTCTTCCTCCAATCGATCTCTCTCCACTTTTTCCCTTTCCAATCTTTCCTTTTCTATTCTTTCCTTATCCAAATTTTCTTTCTCTAGAGATTCTTTTTCCAGTTTCTCTTTCTCCAAAGCCTCTAGTCTTTCTTTCTCTAGTCTTTCTACCTCTAAAGCCTTAAAATTTTCTGCCTCTGCTTCTTCTTCTTGTTGCTTTCTAACCAGCTCTTCGGTATCCTTTTCTTTTCTTAATCTTTCTACTTCTTCTTCTTTTCAGTGAGCTTCCTCTGCAAATTTTAACTTAGCAACCAAAACTTCTTTCTCCCTCTGGTTTCTTGCCTTTTGTTCCTCAAGGTCATGAATCTTTCGTATTAACTCTAACTTATCATTTTCTTCTTTAACCTTGAGTTCATGTTCTTGTTGCCTTTTCTATCTCTCTACTTCATCAGCTGCTGCCTTAGCTTCAATTTGTTGCTGCTGTAGTATGGAATCAGTTTGTGTCTTAGCACCCATTAAATTTTTCTTTTCTATTTCTTTAGCTTTTGCCTCAACATTCTTTCTAACTTCTTCAAATAATGCCCATTGCTCCTCTTGTGTCATTACTTGTTCAACATCCTCCTCTAGAGGCATATTCTCTTGCACATCCTTTTCCGACACAGTCTCATCCAAATCTGTCCCAACATCAAGAATTTCCCTCTCCACTTCTTTTCCCTTTCCAGCTTTAGCCATACGATGAAGAGCCCCCTTTTGAACTTCTTCACTCCACTTCTTTGCACGTGGGACTTGTGTGGAAGATTCACCTAATGTAGGTGTTGAAATAGTCGATCCTTTCTGAGCATCTCCTTCTTGTGTTTCTGCTTCATTAGTTGCTGCTTCAAGTTCTATCTCTTCAATGTCCGGGGGAAAGAACTCCGAAGGCTCTTTGGGAGGCTTCTTTCTTTTGATTCTTTTATACCCTTTCCCCTTTTTAGGAGCTGGTCCTTGAGGCACTTTGGTTCTTAACACCAACCAGTTAACACTTCGATCCAAGACTGTTCTTCCTATTTGTTTAATATCAATAGTTTCCTCACTATCCCAGTCAATTGGATCCAAGCTCTTAGTTCCTATATTTAAAGCCTCATAAGATGGATCCAATACAGCTCCATCATCCACCAATGTGTCAGGAATATCATTTTTAACTCCAAATTCCGACATGAGTGCAATAGGTAGTCTTTCATAATTCTTTCTCCTTAAATCATACTCACCTTGTCAGTCACTCCAGAAGTCTTCTAATAAACTAAAATGCTTATCGAACACAAAAGGCAGCAAGGCATTCATCTTCCCCTTTGGATCAAAATACTTACGAGCTGTGTATAAGCCTAATTTTAATTGTATCAACTCATTGCAGATCACCTTTGCTCCTACCAAATGCTGACAACTATACTCACCCAACTTCATGGGGAACTTGTGACATCCTATCTTATGCTTTAAACCAAACTGAGCATTAAATCCAAGAGCCTGATATACAAACTCCATCAACACTATTCTATTATTGCAACACCATGGAAGCAAATGTGGATGGCCTTTAAAACCAGCTAACCTGAAATATGTAAACTTGGGGTATTGAATGTACCAACATCCCAATTCAACAATGAATGCCATGGCCTCTTGACTCAACCTGTACCTTGCATCTCCATTTAATTGGTTAATGACTACATATATGAATGTATCATTAAATATTCTGAATTGAGTTTCAGCAACCTGCAGAGACAACTGGTTATAATGCTCCCATACCTTCTTCTGTCCATCCAACACTCCCATTATCCCTACTTTGTTTAAACCTGGGAAGATACCCAACCTTGCTGTTGCATACACAATGTAAGAAGTCATAAAGAAGCATTTAGTCCCCCTGATGCTGGTCAGTTGATCATGAATAACATTTGATACAATCATCGACCAATGAAACTGATGGGTGCCATGTAAGATTGTTTGGATGAAAGGAAACATCCACTCCTTGAAACGAAATGTATCTCTCTTCCCAAAAACCCTAGACAACATCATTATTAAATATGATACCTCCTTATAGAAATATGCCCTCTTTGGCTGGTCTGCAAGCTTGGTTAGAGACTTCTTGTCTGTCTTCAACCACTTTTTGTTCAAATGAGATTTATTGGATTCTTTAAACTTACTATATTTATCCAAGGCCTCTGCCTCATCCAACTGCACCAAGTTCTTAGGATCTGGGACATTAAATATATTTTGAAATGCTTGAGGAGTAAGATCAATAATCACATTGTTTTGTCAATCCATGCATTGTCTGGTAGCAGGATTGTAGGCACTGGCTGCTGTCAAGATCAACTCCGGGCACTGGATTGATAAAGGAAACACAGTGATATGGGCCAAGCCAAAATCAACAATTCTCTGTGTCCTTCTTGTTACATCTTCCCGTCCCACAAAGTTTTCTACATATAGCTCCTCAAAATTATATTGACCCAAATTGGTATCGGTGATGTCTGACCAATCTGATTCTACTTTGCTCACTTTCACAACAACAATCCTGTGATTATACCTCAAGGTATAAGGAAATTGTTCTGGTTGATCTTCTTTGGTTTAGGTACTGCCTTTGATGTTCCTGCAGGCTGGTTTCTTTGGGAAGCTTCTCCTGATGTTCCCGACATCCTCTTAGCTTTCCTACAAAAAAATCTCTAGTTAGATTCTTGAATAAACATCTCAAAATACGTCTTTAAACTCATACCTTTCAAACATACATCGAAGGCAGAACCATGCAACAAACATCTTAAATAATCTTCTTTTAACATACTGCTAGGATCAGAGCAAAAACTGTTACTGTCACTCTACTAATAAGAAGCGAGCTCAGAGTTGGAATTGAAATAGTGATCGGAACCGGAATCGGAATGGAAACTGATTCGGTTTCCTTCAGATTTTTTGTTTTCATATTATGTTTCGGTTCCGCTTCCGCTTCCACTAGGTAAACATTTTTATGAAGTAAAAGCTTCTCATTATAAGAGGAGTCGGAAACGGGATGGAAGATGGAATTGACACTAAACATAAAACACATCCAAAACTCTAAATCAATTCCGATCCTGCTTCCGGCTATGTTGACCATGACATCATCAAAGATTTTAACAACTTAATGCATAAATTCATGATTAAAAACTAAGGTCATATTAAATGAAAAGAGGGCTTAAAATATATCATGAAATCGACCATGCCCATATGACCGTGGGGACAACTGAATTTTAGGGCATCATATTTTAATCATTTTAAAAATGTGATCACAGAAACACATAAAATCCTAACCTAGAAAACACAATATAAAACTAGGGCATGAATTTAACCCTTCCTAATTTACCAGATTGACTACGTGACAAAAACCCTAAGTAAAAACAAGATTCAACGAACCCTAACTCACTGTAAAAATCTACATTTAATCTAGCTCACTATGAAAACCCCAATTAAATCTACGTATTTAAAAACCTAACCTAGAATGACGCGGTCACGAAAAAATGTGAAAGCGACTGTGCTCTAACTCACTATAAAACATGAAATGCAAGCACAAAAACAAGAACAAAAAACAAAAAAGAAAGAACACAAACACACAAACCTACCAAAACGGCGAACTCGCCCAAAGATCTAATATCAAACAATACGAACGAAGAACACGAAAGAAAAATAAAAGAAAAAATGAGAAAAGAACCCTACCTCAAATGCAAAACCTGGCTAACCTTCTGAATCGATTCGCAAACAATTATCTCCTCGTCCTTCAATCGATTCACTCAGATGGACTCTGCAGCTGCTCTATTTCACTCTTCAATTTTTTTTTAACAATGATAATAATGATGCATTTAATCCTTAATGAAGGTAAAATTAAAGCTCTTACCGACATATAGTAGCTATCATTAATGCATTAAATGCAGTTAAGCGGAGTCGGAACTGGAGAGGAACAAACACTTCACTACAGTGCGACTTCAGTCAATAGTCAACGACCAAAAAAAATGGCGGGAGCGGAATCGGAATGGAAACTGATTCAAAAACTTAAGAAATTTCCTAACTACATTCCCGTTCCGGGTCCGGGTCTACCAACAGAACACAAAACGAAACAAAAATAAAAAGTAAAATAAAAAGACCAATATAATAAAACTTAACAAAAGGACATAGACTAAAACAAAAGTTGAAAAAGCAGAGGCAAAGATGGGATGGATTTTGATCTTGCAATTTCCAATAAACACTAGCTTAAAATCCACTCCGGCTCTAGCTCCGATAAAGACAAAACAAAAGGCCAAAAAAGAAATACTGTCGGGATGGGAATCAAAATGAGTTTTGAAAGAAGTTTCAGAACCCGATTTGGTTCCGGCTCCGATTCCAACAGACTAAAACAACAAAAGATAAAAATAACAAAGGGGGACCCATTTTGACCAAGGCAAAAGATGGGGTGGTTATGCAAGGCATAACACTGACATATCTTCAAAGACCAATTTCCCACTCGGCGTTGAGTTACTAAGAGCCATAACGAGTTGATCCCAAATTTTAGGCAATGAGCACAATAAAATTGTTGTCTTATCCTCTTCTTCAAGTTTCACCCCCACTGAAGCCAACTTGCTTGTCAGTGTGTTGAAATCATTTAAATGATTTGTGATAGATGAATTTTCATGCATCCTCAAATTACATAGCTGCTTGAATAGAAAAAAATTATTTTCCAATGACTTCATCTCATACATCTTTTCGAGTTTAGTCTACAAGTCATGTGCAATTTTATCCTCTGCAACATTGAATGGTACTGAATCTGCTAGAGATAATTGGATTGTTGCTTTCATCATGGTATCATTTTCATTCCAATATGCCTCGATCATGGCTATAGGTTTTGAAGCTACCCCTTTGAGAGCTAGGGCACATCCATCCTTCACCAATAAATCTTAAATATTTAGCTTCCATAAATCAAAATTAGAACCATCAAACTTTTACACCCCACATCTAGTAACTGTGCTTCCTGTCATTGTTTACTTTTCAAAAACACAACTTTTGCATAAACAACCTTACTTTGACACCAAATGTAAGAAAATTTACAATGAAAAAAATAGAGAAAAAAAATAAGCACAAGTTTAACATAGTATTTACATGGAAAACCTGGTAAAATTATACTAGGGAAAAACCACAAGCAAAGATCTTGTGAAAAGTTACAGAAAATAGGAATTCAACAAAGTGTAAGAAATCCAAGTTGTAGAGTCCTTGTCGAATAGAACTTTCCAAAAATGGAAAGTGTGACTCATACAACTACATGTCGAACATTTTTCAAAATCACCAAAATTAGGGAGTCCTAAACTAAATTTTTTGGCTTCGTTGGAAAGGCCTTCAGCATATGCCTATGATGATACACCTTCAGCATCTAGGGGGTCTATGATAGACCCCTTGGGTCCCCCCATCACATCAACCTTCAGTGGAATATTATAGCCTTTGGTTGTATAGTAGGCCTTCAACCACACTGGGTAGGTATCTGAAGCACTAGCTAGATATCAATGTTGACTATTCATGACTGTTGGAATAATAATTAAAATTGACTTCATATTCCAACAAGATTTTCAATGGGAAAGAGAATAACAAAGAGATAATTATCAAAAAAATGAAAAAAACATCTATGAAGTTATAATGGAAAAAATATCATTTTTCATTTGAAAACCCTTTGCCCCCTTGAAAAGGACAAGTTGTTGAAGATTCCAACATAGAAGATGAGTTGGTTCAATTCCTTCAATGTGCAGAATTGCTGAGAAAGAATGAATCTTTTGATAAAAGTTCTAGATCAAGCGAATGGTTTGCGAAGGTGTGTTGAGCTTCATTTCATCCCTATGCTGATATTGAGAATTCCAATAGAGGGTTTACCTAACAAAGTACGAATGCATATATGACAAAAAGTTAGAGCAAGTAAAAGAATTTTTGTATGTTATTTGGATCATTTGTTCACATTTGCTATCAAGAGATTTTGTGTTTGGAACAAAGAAGTGTGTTTAGGTTTTCAAGCTATCTTTGTGAAACCCTAGCGATGGTGTGTGAACATTTTTGAAGAAATTTCAATGGCGACCCCTCAAGTGATTGATGTGGTTGAAATAACTATGCCCAAATACAAGAAGATTTAATTCAAAGAAATGGAAGTGGACAAAGATGACACATTTTCAAAAGTTCCAGTGGATGTTGTATATTGTGAAGATATAGGGATCTACATCCATGCACAGTTGAAAGATATTGACCATACTTCATCCATTGAAGTGGTATGGCATGAGCTATTGAACGTGAATGGAGAATACAAGTTGGAGTACATAAATGTTATGAAAGGGTTGGATATCTCGAAATACTTTCCAGACTTTTGTGAATAATATTCATTGAAGACGTAACATATTGGTTTTCCTCATGACAATTTTATTATTTTGTAATTTTTTTTCTAAAAATAATTTGCAAATAAAGTTTTAATCACAAAAGATATATAATTAAAAACATATTTTGAATCCTTTTAACATATAAGTCAATCCTAAATGAGACATATTATTTAATTATATAAATCAAATGATTCTCTTAGGTTTCACTAGGTTTCTTCTTCTCCAAACAACCCTAGTTTTCAACTAGAACAACTAGTTTTTTTTTGCAAGGAATGGGTAAGAATTATCTTGATCCGTATTGATAAGAATTTCATTTGGATAGAAAAACCCTACATGATCACAAAGGATGCAATTATGGAGGTTATTGTTCTTTGTGCCTCCAGACTAGTCCTAGTGCTAAAATCTATAAAGAATGAAATGGTTATGGAAATCACTGGTGCTAAATTTTATAAGAGAACACTCATAGTGAAAGATATCATTGATCCTAGTGTCTAGTGTGCATCAACAAGGATTGCATATAAGATTTACTTCACAAATAGAGAAGTTTCTGCTACCACCACTACAATTCACACCACACATCAAATGATAAAGGAAGGTGCCAACTTTGATCTATGTGAGCTATTGAGAGAGAAACTAATGGAGAACTTGAAGAGGACAAAATAAACCAATTATAATTTTAGGTTTGGTTCCTTGATTATATAGCTTAATTTCTTCTTTTTAAATGAGTGACCTAGTTTTAAGGGTAATATTTGGGAAAAATTCACTCTGATAGAAAACAAATCAAACAACATATGAAAAGTTAAGAATAAGGAAGCATATACTACTTTCTATTGGGGATTTTTCAAGAACTTGCAAACTAAGATGCAAAGAAGATATATAATACCATCTAGTTTGGTTTGGAACTATGAGAATGAGGCAAATTTTATGGTAAACAAGGATCATTGTTTCATGGAAGAAGTGGAGCCCAAAACCTCATGGATCCTTGAGTTACCTTATGAGGTTGAACATGAATTTGTACAAGGTTATATAGATATTTTGTTGCAAAAAACTTAGGATCCCAAAGAAAAAATATTTGGTACATATAGAGAAATCATGGATGAGATTTACCAGAAGGAGAGAGAAGAAGCCAATGAACAGAAAGTGGAAAGGGTGCTTAAGGAGATGGTTTCTCCATGGTATTCAATGATAAAAGATAAAGAGGAGCTTCACAAGATATTGGGTACTTCTTCAAAAACTACATATGATATCCTTCCGGAGGTTTCCAAATTCAAATATGTTCCTTGGGAATCCATTCAAGGTCTAAGGAGATCAGGTAGAACCTCTCGTGCTAATCCATCTGCTTTGCAACCCTCTATGCCTACTCAATCAATTGGTATTAAAAGAAAGGTTGTATTTGTAATCTCTCCAAATAAAAAGACCACTAAAGTTGGCCATGCTAGGCCTAAACAAAAGGAAAAAAGAGAAGACAAATGAGGAAGAATTGGATGATGTTGAAGAGGTTGAAGAAGAAGATATATACTTGCTAAAGAAGAAAGGAAATAAGATTGCAAAATAGGAAATTGAGAAAATCCCTCTGGTTACACATGAACCCCTTGATTTTGGGGTTATCTTGAATGAAATTGTTGAGGATAGCCTACTGGATAGTACTATGGAGCTACATATGGATGTCTCTTTGGAAGATAAGAAGATAATTGAGAAGGTTGTAATTGAATATATGCTCATATAGAACATCCCCTTCAGTAATACTATTGACAAAGCTCTGGATAGCCTTGTTGAGGCTTTGAGATAGAGAAGAGAAGAAGCTATCAAGGATGATGAAGAAATGAAACTGCAAGTAATTGACAAATTTGGGATCTTTGTCTCCTAAGAAAAAAAAAATTGTCTAGAGAAGAGCCAAGGAGATCCACACTAAAAGAATAATAGATTTGTTGATGAGCATGGATGAATATGTCAAAAGGAAGGTCTAGAGTGAGACCGAAGATACCACAAAGAAAATAATTAATGCATTGAAAAGTGAAGTCAATGTTGATCCACAAGTACCTAGTCTAGAAAATACAAATGAGAAAAACATATTTTATTAGGAAGAAGTAAAAGGACCCTTCAGACTGCAAGAAGGAGAAGATGTCTCCAATGTGCATAAAGTGCAAGAAGTCTCTAGTATGGAGATAGAAAGAGACAAAAGAAAAGAAAACCAAGATACCTGAAGAAATGAAGAAGGTTGAGGTGACTTATGAGGATCAAGTTCCTCCATACGACATTATCCTGTAGGATATACCTGATGTGTCTACTCAAGATATAGATCTATCAGTTTTGGAGGGAATTGTGATAGATGGTGATGTAAAAGAGAAAAATGATAAGGATACTACTCCTTTGAAGAATATTGATGTACAAGGTGTAGGGAATAAATGAGAAGTAGGTGTCCCTCCTCTAGGGAACATTAATTATGGTGAATACCTAACATTCCTTCTATGGAGAATTTAAGAAATAATAAGCAAATGATAGAAGATAATCCTGAGATAGTTCAAGATGCAAAATAGAAGACAATTGAGAAGCAAGACGATTCTATAGGTCAAGGTTCTTCATAATCAAATTCCTTTAAGGACCTAATAAGAATGCAAATACAATCTCAGCATATGGTAATACGCTAACTTCTATAAATTCCTACTCATGAGGGACAAATCAACCTATCAAATAATTCTCCCCTCCGTAAGTTACACCTTGGTGATATCTTGCATGCTTCAACAAGGAAAAATATTTTGTAAGAATATGTGAAGAAGAGTGGATTAATTGGTGATGCCATGAAGATCATTCAAGAGGGTTTGCCTAAGGTAAACATAGATCCTTCCTTCCAGAACAAAAATTGAAGCTTTTGATGGATTATTTAAAGGATCATTCTTCACACATTGGTAGAAGGTAGAGTAAGAAGCCTTAAGGAAGATAATTGATAAGAGAATGGATGAAGCATCTAACCAATGTGCTAGTGCACGCAATAAATTACAAGAAAATATAAAGATGTTCAAAAATTGTGTTGATGAAGCCAGTGCACTTTATCAATTTTGTTTGAAATGGCCAAGCTCCACCAAGAACATCACAGGTCAGATTGATTCAATTGAGTCATAGGTTACTCATTTGTCTAAAACATATAATTTATCAAAAGATAGATGGATCCACTGTAACATAGATATAAAATATTTATGTGCATTTGAATTTGCTTTTATATCAGAGAGAAAATAAAGAAGCAATTTGCTCAGTTAAGGGAAGGAGTCAACTTGAGACTTGCTCCATTATCTGGGTTGTTAGTTGAAGTAGAAATAATTGATCTAAAAATGAAGACTCCAAGTAGTATGGATGAAGCTAAGGACTTATGTATGTATTTTGAATGTCAAAATAACATTCTCACCTTAGAAAAGGAAAACTAGGTTGCAACTTTGGTGGAACTTAAGGTAATTTACAAGAATATTTCACCTTCTAAGGAAGCTACAAAAGTGTAGATAAGATAATTTTGTCTTTGTATAAGTTTTGTGGAGGATCGTAGTATATTTTTGGGTTTTTGTTGAAATTTTTCTATATATAGCATCTATTTTTGGGGCATATCCATCTTAGGGGGAGTATTATTTTTAGAAATCATACATTAAGGGGGAGTTCATATAGTTTTTGAATTGATATAAGTAAAAGGTTTTATGCCCTTTGCCCTTGATGTCAAAGGGCGAGAGAAGACTTATAGATAAATGAGTGTTTCCATCAATGAAAAAGTGGGAGATTGTTGGAAATATCTGTTTTCATTGATATCAACTCAAGTTGTCCTATCATTGATGACAAATGTGTGTGTTGAAGATTGTATAATGCTTTAGAGATAGTAATATCAGCTAGTGCAAGTCAATAGTGCAATATGAGGTAGAATGATGATCTATTTGATGTTTATGCATGATGCAGAGGTGGGTACACTTGTTTCAATATGTTTCATGCATACCTACTTTGATATTATTCATTTTTGGTGTACCACACATTGAGATAAATTGCAAAAGCTTTGCTAAGGAAATAACATAGTATACTCTACGACGGAGTCATTATGTTTTAGTCCACATCCCTCCGCAAAGAAAGCTTTTATCTTATGGTTTAGAAGATAAGATAGTCAAGTTGTGAAGGTGTTATATCCAAGAATTCAAGTCATTACACCTTGTACAATGAAAGTTATATGTGATAGAGTTTCGGTTTGTGTTCTAGCAGAGTAAATTGTTGATAAAGGCCTATTAGAATGCTTTGCATTCCTCTGGTGAGATAGATGTGGTTGTGCAGACTTGGGAATATGCTCAGAAAGGTGTATGGGTTAATCCTTACAAGTCTCAATTTTTTTGGTGTACAATAATGCAACATCCTATATTTTGAAGTGTTACAGCCTATCCAAAATGCTTTGTTTTCATCAGTTCAATATGTTTCTCTTCTTACACTAGCATATGTTGATCATTTTCTTTAGGATAAGGTTGAAGATATATTTTTCTTTGGATACATTGTTCATATCTTGGTCCATATGATGTTTTTTGGTCTCTCCTCTATGGTGTACTATTGAACAATTGGCAATTTTGGTTGTGTTGACATTGTTTGGGCCCACAAGCTTGTCTCCTTCATCTAGGGTTGGTCCTAATTAATTAATCTTGCTTTGAAGGATTTTTTGAGATGTCTTTTTGTCCTGATATGCCATGTGTTGATTTGCAACTCATTTTATCTTTATATTATATATGTTTAGAGTCGACATGTGCGATATCGTATGGTTCTTCTAATGGTCATATTGGAGCCAACCTAATCAAGGTTTTGAGTTGTTGTGGAGGATATTTATAGAAAAAAATTCATTTATGAAGGCTTTTGGTGTATGTTGAATTGAGATTATGCAGAGTGTTGAATATGAAGTGTACAAAGTTAGTATGATGGATTAATTGTACGAAAAAGGGATTGCAACATCAAGATATGTTGGATGCTTCTTTATAGCAGTTCATGTTCATATTTCTCATTATAATTTTCATGTATCCTACTTTGAGATAGCGAGTCTCAACAAGTCCTTATATCTTTCCCTAAGGTTGTGCGCCTTAGTTTGCAAGTCCTTAGGTAGTGAGCATTAAAAAAAATTATAATTTTTGTAAGCAGTGAGCTTCATATATTGTGAATTAACTCTCACCATGTTTTTTCCCTTATTGGGTTTTCCACGTGATAATCTT